>JABXWE010026422.1:0-20171 GCA_014611495.1 Limonius californicus
AACTTCCGCTTCCGGTTTCGGATTTTTTTGAAAAGCTTATTTTTTCGATGAATTTTCGATACACCCCCGCATTCCAAAGCGCATCAAAATCGGAGCAATACTTTCGGCTGTAGGAGCGTCACATACATACGTACGTACGTACATACCCACTCACAGACAGACATTTTTTAAAAACCACTTTTTTGGATTCCTAGAGACCCAAAACGGATATTTCCGTTAAAATCTCGATTTCGAAAATTTTCATGAATTCAATACTTACCCTATACCTATAAGGTATGGGAAAGTAAAAATTGTCTGATTATACCTAGCCAATTTGTCTTTAATGCATTGCTACAGCACGCTTCTACCGATATTGGAAAATAATGCAAATATATGTAATGTTATCAGGCTTGTTAATATTTCAAAAACTATGTATTTTAGGACAATATGTCTATATTTTTGTCAGAGTATGGTGTTAGAATAAATAATTTAAATTGTGTAAACAAAAATGGCACGGAAAAAATTTGCTGAAATTATAATATTAATATTTTGTCCAGCATGTTATTTATACAGTATCAAATGTGAGTTTTCCAAAGCTATTTATTTCTAAATGAATGCGTTCAGGTCCACCGGTGTAATAACAACGAGCAATTTTAATTCAACACCTTTTGGCGTGGTCATGACCTTTCCTCCATGAATAAATAAAATTAGGGTCTGTGTAGCGCAAGGCCGTCCCTAACATATTTTTGCTCTCTGGGTGTTGATGTACAGCAGGGAAAAATCAGTGTGGCATGGAATCATTTTAGAGGGTGTGTTAAAATTAACGTTTCAGTGGAAAACATTAAGGTTGCTGGTGTAATTTAGTTAATAAAGGCTGTACTCGCGGATCAATAATTTAGGTTGATGGAAATGAAAGCTGCGGATTAATTTCAACTGGAAACTATAATTTTTCTAGAGCAATTCTGCTTAGTGGTTGCTGGCACATTAATAAGGGTCGACATTTATAAACGATTTAGTTTATGGAACAATTTAACACATGGACTTTCTTTCCACATTTTTAATGTAAACGAAGCATTCTAGTGTTTTCTCCTGTTCTGCACAAGTGAAGCCATGCATGCTCACGTTTAACTATTTTTGCTCTGTTCTTTATTCTGTAACTAGCCAAGCGAGCAATATAGTTAACACTAATCAAACAGCGTTGTGTTCCGTTCGCTAGCAAACGCGAGGTTTTTATAAATAAAATACCCACTTGATTCGCCATTTTTGTGGTTTAATGCCAACTTTTACCTTTCCTAAACATAACAGTTATTTCTTAACCATTTCAACGACTACTTCAACATCGCCGTTCCAATCTATGATGTCAGTCCTAAACCAAGAGATTCCGCCAAAATTTCTAATTTTTCAAGAATGATCCATGCATGGGCAATTCGTTCCGTGAACAAATGGAACAATGCGCCAAAACATCTTTATACGTAACAAAAAATAATAATAATAGCGGTAATTACACGCCCACGTAGTTACACATATTAAAATAATCCAGGAATTCTCAAAACACCTTGGGAGTATGACTCAGATAACTGGGAGTGTTAATAGATGGAATACAACATTTATAATGAAACACACAAGTATGCCAAATGCAACCCATTGCAGTTTAACTCCTTGAAATTTTAGTCACGTTCTTGCGTAATTTAAATGTATTCAATAAAGGTGTCCGAACTAAAAACCGTCAACAATCAGCCCTCACGATAAGATAACGTGGAAGATAATTGAAACGGTGTATTATCACTTTTTACCTATCTCAATTATTTTGGGAACCTTTTTAACGATAAGATTTTTCTATTATCATATTAATTAGTACCTGTCCTGTAAATAATTTAAAAACTGTAATATGTGGCAATTAATTGAGATCTATAGGCAACTAAAAATACATAAAACAGCACACTCGTTATACGTTATATTATGTACTGTAGCATTCAAGGGGAAAATTTTAACATATTTTTGGGAAAAATTATTACGTCTAGCAAGCTAAATTTTACTAGTGCAATGAAAATGTTCCTTGCTTTTTGCAAAATAAACCCTGGAAAGCCGCATAAGGACATTAATAATCGATTAGGAATTAGAACAACAATGGATATGTTTGCAAAACACGACTCATAAACGTGAAAACAAATACCAAATGTTTACAAACACATTAACTAAATGTTTGTAAATGTGTTTACAGACGCCATCTTTATGTGTAGGTATGTTACCGAAAGAGGTGCGGAGCCACACAGACTGGGGTTGCACCACCCACTCAATGCACTCAGAATTGTTTCGATGTTTACGCAGACAAAAATACTTGCAAATGGTCTCATTATTCTCGGCATCATTATAGAATCTCGAAAAGAAACCACGAGGAGACACAAGGAAAATGTTTCATCACAAACTAGCAGATAAAATTCTTTTAGGATACTTAGAAGTGTTTTCAGAATATTTTCAAATTCCTTTTAGAGCCGTATCAGAATTCAATTGAAACTTGATTACCGCAATGAACTGGCCATTAATATTATCATTAATGAATAAACTAAAACGCGAAACCGTTACGTAAATATTTATTAGGAATAAAAAAGTAAATTATTCATTTTTAAAGCTAACATAAATATACAGGCTAGGTCATCGTAAAGGTCTAACGAATACAGCTAAAAGATCAATGATTTTGACGACCAGAAGTCTCCCATCTGTGGGTGAACAAACGGATTGTTAAAGGTAATTCATAATACATATATGTATACAATAAAATGATTAGATTTATAGAGTAGTAAAAATATCCAATTGGTCGTTTTATACCCTCAAAATTCCCTCTTGTATTGGAAAAATAGTTGATGAATCGTAAAATAAGGTATACGTCTAGACAAACTTTAAACACTATTAATACTTATAATTTATACGGTAATTCCGTATCCCTTCCACATGCCTCGACTATTTCGTTAGGTCCTGCTCACGCCGTTACCAAGTATTTACAGTTTTCGATTCAAATAAGATAATTCTAATGGCCGAAATAATTTTCATACAGGAAAAACTCCCTGGATAGGTATTTTACTTAAAAACAGTAAACATTTGTGATTAGTTAGAAGTGTTTTAGACATTGCTGATAAATCGAAAAAATCTCATGTTAACCAAGATATACATCTAGAATCTTTGAACACTATTGATATTCATTATGGTCACAATCTATACTGTAATCCCGTATCCCTTCCACTTGTGTCAAGTATTTCGTTGAGACGCGCACCCGCCGCTACTAGCCACATTTAAACTTTTTGCTTCACATACAAAATTATGATTTCCACAGTATAGTTGCATCATCAACTTTAATTACCGAAATTATCTCCACAAAAGAAAAACTCTGGAGCAGCATTTCACTCCAAAACAGTAAACATTTATTTAATATTTAAAAAACTTCATCAAAAATCTCATCATAAATCTTTGAAAACCTTTGAACACTATTAATACTCATTGTCGTATCTATAGAGTAATTCCGTATCTTGTCCGCACTGCTACAAGTTAAACGTCTATAGTTCCGATTCAATTAAAAAAAATTAGATTTCCACAACGTGGTTGTAACATTGGAACGCAACCGTTAATTTTAATCGCCGAAATAATCTCCACAAAAGAAAAACTCACCGAATCGGTATTTTACTCCATAACAGCACACAATTATGTGATAGTTAGCACTTACGCACATTCAATTTCCTCTTCGCGGGCTCATACGTATTTTAGAAACTGCTGATGCATAACGCATATAATCTTCTACTGCTACATATTAAACATTTAAGCTTTCGATTTAAATAAGACAATTAAGTTTTCACTGTATGGTGCTATTATTGGGATGCAATATGAAGAAAACTATTTTATATCGGGTACAATATACACAAACGTTTCATCATACTAGTACAACAGAAAAAAAATTAGCATTCGTTACAGTCGGTAGATCGGGTTCGGAGTAACTACCATTTGCTGGGACAGTTTGTATTAACTACCCTGTATATCTCTTCGCTTGATGGCAGAACTCTTATTTAATTACTTTTGCAATGTTTACCGGTTGGGACTAAATATATTGTTCCTAAAACCAGTTTTAAAGTGACGATTAAAATTACTTAAATAGTTACGAAATATTAACAACTTTCTTCAGTTTTTCTGTTCCATATTTTGTGAATTTAAATATTTCATGAATAAATTTTTAAACTCAATTTGAACGAGTATAAGACAAATTGGCAAAATTGCTTTAATATTAATCATTCTGGGAAGTTCGAAACGGCACTAAGATATTCTAATTTAATTCCGAAACACCTAACAATATCCCCAACTAGTTAATGATAAAATAAGAAGCATACTGTACAGATCATGCATAATTTATTCTGTTTCATTATAGCCATATTACAACTTTTCGTGGCAGAAACATTTACGGGGTATGGTAATTTGCTCGAAGTTGAAAAACTAGGGACGCTAGATTTCCCTTTCATCTATTAACAGGACCTTGTTGCTAGGATATTAACTGGGCAAGAGTTTTGTAAATGCAAACAATTTTTGCAAATGGGGTTGTTTGTATTCTAGAAGCCGCAGAAAAATCAATAAGCGGGCTTTCTTTGCCTTCGATTTAAGCTAATGGGTAATCGGATACAGAAAATACATCTTCGCACATTTATTTTACTCTTGGGATTTTCTCTGGATTACATGGATATGATGGCGTTACATGTAGGTACTATCGCAAATTTAATCTCGTTATACCAACTTTGAGGGTTGGAAATGAAAAAACAATTGTCAAATAAACACCTTGTTTATTGTCTGTTAAATAATCCAGTTGGGAGCAGTATTTCACGAACATGTTTTTTTTTCTCGGGCAATCCTAAAACGACACTCCTTCGTAGATCTTTACATTATGTCGTTGTCATGATGATGAGTCAAAAGTTATGCATGTTCTTGTCAGTCAACTTTCATTGAAGCAGGTTAATTAAAGTCGCGGATGGGATATATTAAAGTGAAACTTGCAAACTGACCGGAAATATCCTAACCTTAACCTCTGCGAATTCCTACCGAAGAAGTAGTTTACACCTAATGATTCAAAGAAAGTTTTAATAATCTCCATTGACTCTGTTACAGCCGGATGGATTCTCCACACGTTTTCAAATTGCCTTTCACGGAGCAATTTTTAAAACAAATCGCGCCTTTACAACGAGGAAATAACGCGATAGAAAAAAAAACTTTCAAATGCGCCGAGATTGACGTGTTAAAATTACTGTGGTTGCCATTGAAAACCTGCTTTTAAAAAGTGATTACTTCGCTTAATAATTAAAACCGACCAGGCCATTGTGTAACAATGCTGAACCCAATTTAAAAGAAATGCCTTTCTATATTAAATTTAATGTTGTTAATCCAATTGTATCGATTATTCGCTTATTTATGACATGAACATATTCGTTTCGTAAAAGGCTAATTTCGTTGAGATTCAGTCTTACCATTGTTGGACAACTCTCGTTCTACCTCATTAGATCTATTGAATTAACACAGAGTAATCTAATTTCTCACAGAGGCTGCCAAAATTTGAATAACGTGGAGTATTGTTAAAGTAGTTATAGTCAGATAGTCGCTGCGCTGATTATTTTATTTTAAATTTCCTTAGAACATATATGAGCCGCCCTGGGCAACCCTGGACAAGCTCATCTTTAATGGATGTTTAAATGAACGTACTTCTAGAATGCAAATTAGTCTATTTTATCGTTATTTATAACTTTATAATATATATGGGGTAATTTAGACACCCTTGGGTCAGCCGATATTTAAAGGGTTAATTAAATAATGATAGTTAACATATATTTTACAATACATACCTTTAATGGATTGTTTAAATGTAGATACTCTTACAATGCAAATTATGCTATTTTCAGCATATATAGAGGGACCTAGACACCAGGCTAAGATCATATTTAAAGGAATAATTAAATAATCATATTTTCTAATTCTCTTAAAGCCTCTTAAACCCTGATAGGTTGCTTCAGCATATATCTTTTAGATCATACGTTGGTTAACCTACACACCTCCGGTTAAGCCCGTATCGAAAGGTTATTAAATAGTATGTTTTAAATCCTGTTCCACGGGGGAGCGAAAGAGTTTTCAGAACTTACACGGGGTATGCTAGATATCCATTAAAAATGAATTAAATAATAAGCATCTTGAGCGGTTGTTATAACAATATTTTACATTTGAGAACATAAATGAGGTAACCTAAACACCCGTGAGTAAGGCCACATTTCCAGGATGCCATTTTTTTAATTTTCTTAAACTTGGGAGGTCATTTGAACATTTTACATTTTAGAACATGTATGGCTTTGCCTACACATTCATAGGTAAGCCCATACTTAAATATGTTTTAAATTATCTTTGAGATATCACTTTTAAATTTTAGAAAAGATATAGTGTAATGTCGACACCCTTGGCTACCTTCCAATAATATTCTTTAAATCGTCCAACAAATATTCTATATTTTAGAACAAATACAAAATAATATAAACACCTTTAGGTAAGCCCATATTTCAAGGGTTACTGAAACTATAATATATTTTAAATCCTCTGAGGACGTGTTAACAAATATTTTTGATTTTAGAACTTTACCGGTAACTAAGACAATCTCGAGTAAGCCTAAACTTAAATAATAAACATATTTCAAATGTTCTCCGGTTTGACACGTCGCTTGAACAGTATTTTATATTTTAGACCAATGAGGTAACCCATACACCCCTAGGTAAGGTCGTATTTAAAAAACATATTAAACAGTAATTTTTTTAATCCCCGTAGACTTGTGAGATAGATTAATAAATACTTCACATTTTTAGAACATGCATGGGGTAGCCTACATAGTCTCGAGTAATCCCACATATAAGAAATAATTAAATCATAATGTTTTAATTCTTCTTACTTTAAGATGCCACGTTAACAATAGTTTACATTTTAGAACAATGAGGTAATGAATATGCCCACGTTTAGGAGCCAATTAAATATTGATAATCGTCATACACTTTAGAGATGAATTTAACAAATACTGTGCGGAATGTTACAGGATAAGACCGTACTTCGGGGAAATTTTTTAATTCTTGACGTGAAAGGTCGTATTAATAATAATTTCGATTTTAGAACATATATGATATAACTTGGACACCACTAGGTTGACTTATCTTAAAGGGTTGTTCTAGCAATAGAACTTAGGACACATGGGATAACCTGGATATACCTAGCTTCGCGTATGTTTAAAGGACGCAAATACTAAGGAGGGTTTTAATAATATTTTGACATTTTAAAAGATATATGGGGCAACTTAAATACCTCTGGGAAAGTCCACCTTTTAAGGACTAGGTTAATTATGATATTTTTACAATATATTGAAATGGATAGGGTTGTTATAAGCATATTTCAGAACTTATTGATGGGGCTGAATTAGGATTGTATAAATAATAATCTTTTCAATATATACGAATCCTTCTAGACTGGAAAGAGTATTTAGAACTTTTAACCCTTAGATTCAAAGACTCTGGAATTAGGAAGAACATTATTTGAACAATGACTCTGGTAAAAATCATAGTTGATAAGACAAACGATATAAAATTTGTATTGACTAAGAATGACTCCACAACTCTAATTTAATTATTCGAAGCCACAAGTGGTGTGTAACGCATTCCAAAGCGTTGAACACCCAAATTGGACGACCGATAACAATAAGCACTTAACCCTGTTAAAATATGCTTATTCCCGTTTAGAAATTCCACCCAAACAGAACACTGAGTGTATATTTAGACTTACAGAGCCAAACGTTTCCCATGGGAGCCTCATGGAGAAGTCGGGCGTCAAAGTCAAGTCCAGCCAAATCCTTCTGAAGGTTCTTGGTGTCCATGGCTAGAACTCTTTCGGGGAGTAAAAACAAGTGATCTAGACCCTCCATCGGGGCTAATTCCTGGGGTTGAAGCACAGTTAACATTGCAAAAGGAACATCACTACGAGTATCTTCTCGCGTCACTCGAGTTAGAGGTGGTGTTGTTCTAATTTTGAACAGCCGTTCAAAAGTGAATGAATTGGCACAAGAGCGACTAATGAAATTAAAATAAACCGTGATTTTCTAAATTAAAATAAGCAATTACGGTTAATTCCACCAGCCGAATCGGTGAGCATCGTCGCTAATTATTTCATTAACTCGAATAAAAAGTTCCAATTTCACATTCGCTCATTAAGTGATACTAAAACAATAGTCACTTCAGCTTATTAAGAGGAATTGCTTATTATTAATATAGCATTATCGCATATGGGGTCAGACGTAACGACGCAGAGAGGTTACAAGACCGTTCTACTTTGTTATTACGAGCAAAAATGAGAACACCGAAATGTCATAGCAAAATTTCTGGCGACAAATTTCGCTAAGGCGGCGATTTTCACGCAAAACCAACAAATTCGTACTCCTAATCTGCATTTAATAACCGGTTGCTGTCAAATCGATACGGAGGAGGTTTATCTCAAAAATGCTATTCAAATTTGAGCGACCATGCCACAAATGACCGCTATCGGCGAATAGCGACACGTCCACGGCGACTACCACGAGCTGACTGAAGACTGCCGCCCGTAGTCGTCTCTAAAGCCGGAGGCGCACGGACACGCTGTTTCTATTGTGCATGAAAGTGTTCATGTACTCACATTTACTAAACAGATTATTATTTTTCACTATTTGTTACTGAATACTATTCAAGGATCTAAATTAAACAACCAGCGGCGCAGCCACCGTCAACTTAAATCAGAATTTTTTGAAAAATACCAACCACCCTAACCCACAGAAAAGTCAACATGCATATTACAAATTTTTATAGAAAACATGTATCCCCCATTTATTCTTAATTTCCCGTAACTATCTCCAAATTGCTGACCTCCACCTCGACCCGCCACTGTTAGAAAGGCATCTGAGAACCTTGAGGCCATAACGAACAAAGCTTAATTCAAAATTAGACTAGGATGTTTGCCAACTAATTACTGGGAATCCGTTTACGGGGTGGTTACTAACTACATTTTTTACAGCATGGAATTATCTCCGCCGTAAAATGCCTGCCAATAGAGGAAAAACGAAACAACGCAAAAAAAGTTACATTATTAAGTTTTAAAGCCAAATTGGGATCGGCTGTTATGTTACTATTGATTTTGTACTAAACTGATTGGTAAAGCTGTTCAATTACACCAGAAGTTAACGCAACCGTAAGATAGGGAATTGAATCTAGGAAAAAGTACCTCCGGGAAAACATTTCCAGGAAAAAATACATTTGAAAGAAAAAAGCTATGCAATAAAATCCAAGAATAATAGTTCAGAAAGTAAAACAATAAAACATAAAAAGTAATATTATAAAGGTTTATTTTATTATAAACGTGTCGATATCATTGCCGATAGTATTTAAACAATGAGACTGCTTATTATTGCAAATTTAATGAACCTGTTTGAACACCTTACCTTCACACGTCATATGCATATTTTTGGTATCTTTAGCACACATTTGTATGTACACATTGCAGTTTTTAAGTTTACGGTTACTCCAGCTCCTTTATAAATTATAAACAAATATTAATTATAAAATACGATATAATTAGTTAAGAGCTTCGATAACTAGACCTAAAGATCTATATTTTTGGAGTAGTTATTCAATAAGAATTTTTCCGGAATAATCTTCCCTGTATTTTCCTGAAATATGCTTTACGGCTGTATTTTCTCCGGAATATTCTTCTCGGCTGTGTGTTTGCGATACATCCCTTCCGGTTCTATTTTATAAGTGTATTCTTTCTGGCTGTATTGTGTTCGATGTATTCTTTCCGATTGTATTGTAGGGGGTAGGGTTTTCGGCTACATTTCACCGAATTATTTTTTCCGGAGTATTATTTCAGGCTATAATCTCATGAACATATTTTTTCCGGCTGTATTTTTTAAATGAATTCTTTAAGTCTGTATTTTGTACAGCATATTCTTTTCGGACTATTGTTAGGCGGTATATTATTTCAGAATATTCTTTCCGACTGTATTTTTCCGGAATATGCTTTCAGGTCGAATTTTTTGCAGAATATTCTTCCCGGCTGTATTTTTTCTGCGATAGATATTTCGGTTATATTTAACCAGAGTATTAATTTCGGCTATAATTTTATGGAAATATTCTTTCCGACTGTATTTTGGGTATATAATTTTTCTGGCTGTATTTTGTTCAGCATATTCTTTCCAATTATATTTATTTTTGGCATAGGCTTTTCAGCTATGTTTAGCGCGAATATTATTTCAGGCTGTATTTTTTCAGAAAATTATTTTATACTGTATTTTTTAGGACTATTCTTTCCGGCTGCATTTTGTCTGGCCTGTTCTTTCCAATTGTATTTTTTCTTGAGTAAATTTTTTGGCTACATTTAACTGGGGAATTATTTCCAGCTAATAAGTTTAGGAAAATATTTGTTCCTGGTGTATTTTAAAGCGTATTTCTTCGACGTATTCTTTCCGATCGTATTTTTTAAGTTGCCTTTTCGACTATATTTAACCGAAGTATTATTTCAGACTACATTTTTCGGAATTCATTCATGCTGTATTTTGTCTTTAGAATATTCTTTCCTGGTGTGTTTATTGGGAAGTATTCCTTCCGGTTGTATTTTTTCCACAATATTTTTTCCAACTGTAGTTTTCCCAAATAATTCTTCCGGCTGTATATTTAATTTTTTTTTTGCCTGTATTTTTTAGGTGTATTCTTTCCGGCTGTATTTGTTTGGGAATATTCTTGCCAGCTCCAGTATTTTCGGATTACCGATTATTATCAAATAATTTTTGTGGTTTGAAATTAATTATTCAAATCATATCTAAATTGTAAAAGGTTTCTCAAAAATCTTGCTTTGATACTATATCTTAAATAATGTAGGAAACATAATGCAAAGAAAAACTCACGCAAAATAATTCAGTTATACAAATTTTCAAACTTTTAAAGTGATAAAAGTTCACCGTTCGTAATTATATAAAAAAAAACCCTATAAATATTTCTACATAAGCACTGACTTTTAAAGTATATCCGTTTTACTTTCACTTGTAAATTCCATATTTTTTGTTACACCTTATATGAATTATATCATGACTGTATAATATAAAAATACAGACTACATTTTATATTTTGCTTTTTAAATATTTTTGCACAGAAAATTTTCCTGGATTGCCTTTTTTTAAATATTTTTCCTTGAATTATTTATCGTTTAGGTAAAATTAATAAGCTCTTATTAGCAATTATTATTTGGGATCCCACTGAAAAATTATGAGATACCGCAGAGGATACTCGGATTATTATTTTACTTCGTTAAAATGATATGGTTATCCCATAGGCCCAAATCTATACATCACTATTTATAATGTCAACGTACTAATTATATTTATTTTATATATTATGTATTTTATATATATACATATATATATATATACACTGATGGACAAAATTAGCGCACCACCTATAAATTTTTGAATATATAAATTTCTTTATCGTGGAGGCTTATAAATCATACATTTTCTGAAACAATTAAACAATTTGTACTCTTTTTAATCATGTCAATGCAAGTTAAGATTTGTTTTGCGCTAATCTGCAATATTGCATTGTTATTGTCTGCAAGTGTAATAGCGTTGTGAGTTTAATTTTCCTGTGTTTTCTCAATTTGTGGTCAGGTATTCATTTTCTTCGAATTGTGTACACATTGAAATGCCTCCAGTAAGAAATGTAGTGAGCATAATGTTGTAAAAATTGTCACCTTGATGGAAAAAGGGTATAGCCAACGTGAGGTTGCACGGAAGCTTGCTGTTCATCCTACGACTATTGGTCGATGTTTTCAGCGGTTTAGGGCAACAAGTTCATATGCTAGGAGACCAGGGCAAGGTCGAGGAAGGTCCACAAACCAAATCGACGATCGTTTTATATGCCAACAAGCTTTAAGAAATCGGTTCCTCACCGGAAACAAGATAAAAAATCGACTTCAAGATGTTCGAAATGTCGCGATTTCTTCCAAAACAGTAAGAAGAAGGCTCCAGGAATCTGGATTGAGTGCAAGACACCCCGTAACAGGCTCTCTCTTAACCATAGCCCACAAGCAACCTAAGCTTCAGTTCGCTCGGGAACATGTGAATTGGGATTTGGAGGACTGGATGAGAGTCTTGTTTACTGATGAAGTCAGAATAGGCTTAAAATCTTCCGATGGATCCACTATTATCTGGAGAAGACCAGGAGAAAGATACAGCCAAGCATGTATGGTTCCCCAAGTGCCTTTCCGTGGGGGGTCAATAATGTTTTGGGGTGGCATTTCTTTCGAGGGTCGTACGGATCTTGTAGTGATCCGAGGAAGAACAATAAACGCTCCGAGGTATATCCCGGAGATTCTGGAAGAACATGTCGCACCTTTTGCACCTTACCGACAATTTTTTGCTTATGGACGATAATGCCAGACCGCACCGATCCCAGATCGTGAACGAATATCTGAACGAGGTTGGCATTCAACGTTTAGAGTGGCCAGCGCGTAGTCCTGACTTGAATGTGCTAGAACATGTTTGGGATCACCTTAAACGACGCATTCGACGTCGAAATCCTGCTCTTGAAAACTTGGCTGAGCTGGAAAACGCGGCTCTTGAAGAATGGCATAACATTCCCCAAGATTTCATAACAAATCTTTTCCATAGCATCCAAAGACGTTTGAGGGAAGTTATTCGAGCTAGAGGCGGCAATACACGATATTGAAACTGAAACTCTTGTTTATTTTCAATGTTTTTCATTCCTAAGTTTTCAATGAAAATGTCAATAAAATATGGATTATTTTTTTGGTACTTTGTTTCATAACAAAATTTTTCGAAATCATTGAAAAATAATTCTTTGTATTCTTATTTCAATAAATTAAATTAATTTTGATAAGTATTCTAAGATTGAAAGAATTAATTCAATATTTATTAAGTGGTGCGCTAATTTTGTCCATCAGTGCATTATCGTTTTAATCATATTTCATATTTTTTAATTCTATTTTTCATTAAAAAAAAGTTGGTAATAGAAAATGTCGCTAGGCAACAAGCCATGTTTAATCTACTTTTTGCGAATGTTTGGCTTACCAGTAACGTTATTATTACATATATTATATAGCCAAATTGCAATTATTTTTGTTGGATTATCCCAGCCCAATTAAATATTGACATTCGGGATAGTTTGTTTTTTTTAATGAAAATTTAACATATGAATAGCATAGATGTACATTTTGAGATACCTAGTAGGTACTCATTGTGTACGAAAAACTAAATTAATTTTAAACAACTTTCATATTTAGCTATAATAATTAGTTTAATAACATCTTTAATAAGGCTCTACAAGGAGTTTAACAATTAGATTAATTAAACAATGTATATCAAAGCCAAAGCGAAAAATAAGCTTTCTAACGTTCTAGATTGTCGTTATTGTCAGATACATACACCTACGCAGAGAAAATCATGTATCCTCCTATACTGTAGGTTACAATGCAGTTATTATCGTCACCGGCACCTACGTGATAAAATCGCATTAACTTATCTCCAGCCCATTATAAAAAATAAATAAATTCTAAATTTACTATTATTCACAATTATACTCGTTTATGGTAACCTCTCTGCTCGTCGCGGAAATTGTAATCAAAATTGATACCATTATCAATATATTACCTAGGAAAATTAATAAACACAACAACGAAACTCTAAAACAACCCGTACACAAAATTCTACAACTTGCACTAAAACGTGAATCAACAACCATACCGTAGATAATATAATCTTGAACTCGTTATCCACTGATTAAATATTGTACCTGAAAAGCTTTACAGGTTGTTCATTAATGCCATAGCATTAAGCCTGACAATGATTTACCTTGCATTTGGAGAAAAACTTCAATGATATATTGGTATATTTTTCAAAACCTAGTCCCGGTTCGAATATCTGGTTTGTGCTTATCATAAATAAGTGTTAAGAAGGAATTAACAATCGTAACTATGGCTATGGCTTTATAATGCAAATTCGCCAACAATATTGTTTGTAACAAATTTATACAGCATAAAATACAGCGATTGGGATTTTTTATGGAAGCAACTTAATCTAATTTTTAAATTGCGTCCTTGTACGATACAACCGCATTAACATTTTTAAATTCTTATAAAGAAACAAAAATGCAAAACAGTAAATATTTAACTTAGGTATAATTAATCAATGCTTCATAAAAAGTTGTAACACGTTTGGCTTGTATTCCGAAATTAAACTGCTAAAAACCGAACAGTAAAAATGTATTAATTGTCGGGCTGCCTAAAAATAAAGCTTTCGAAGTCAAAGCTTACAGTTACATGATTGGCAAAACTACAATTAAATGTAATTCTAGATTCTGGGCAAAATCAATCCCAAGCTTCGTTCGCTGGTTCGCTCATAATTTCCCAGATAGATTAAACTATAAAAATTAAACCATCACTACAGAGATTTACATGTAACATTAAAAATTATTTAAGAAACAGGGTTAAAAATAAAACTAGATTGTGGGAAACATTTGAGAAAACATTCCCTCGCTGAGGCTGGGCTAAAATATAATAATTAAACCTACACAGTAGACGTATATTCACTTTAAAGCTGTCATTAAAATTTGCTGCAAAAATACAGTTGCATGTAATCCTAGATGTGGAGAAAATCAATCTCAAGACCCCAGCTAGCTCATAATCTCCGTGAAAGACTAAAGCACAAAAATTAAACCGCCAGGATGGAGATTTATATATAATATTAAAAATTAAACATGGTTAAGTATAATCCTAGATTGTGAGCAAACAAATTGAGACAACATTGACTCGCCGAGGTTGGGCTAAAATTAAATAATTAAACTTACACAACAGACTTGCATTCAGTTTAAAGTTGTCATTAAAATTTGCTGCAAAATACAGTTAAATGTAATCCTAGATTCTGGAGAAAATCAATCTCAAGACTCAAGCTAACTCATAATCTCCATGAAAGACAAAACTACAAAAATTAAACCTCCAGGATGGAGATTTATATATATTAAAAATTAAACACGGTTAAGTATAATCCTAGATTGTGAGAAAAAATTGAGGCAACATTCCCTTGCCCAGGCTGGGCTAAAATATAATAATTAAACCTACACAACAGACTTGCATTCAGTTTAATGCTGTCATTAATTTGCTGCAAAAATATTCTAAAATGTTTTCCTAGATTCTAGGGAAAATCAAACCATAGCCCTAAGTTCGCTTATAATCTCCATTAGAGACTAAATTATATGAATTAAACCGATTTATATGTCACATTAAAAAATATTTAAAAACCAGTTTGAGTATAATCCTAGACTGTGGAAAAAATGGGAAAACGTTCCTCCATAGTGATAACCAAACTTGGCTAAAATGTAATACATAATTAGAACTTTAGAACAGAGATTTGATTTTAGTTTAAAATTGCCATTAAAATTTGCTACAAAAATTCAGTTAAAATGTAATCCTAGTTTTTAGAGAAAATCAATCCCAAACCCCAAATTCGCTCATAATCTCCACGAGAGACTAAACCACAAAAACTTAACTGTCATTTAAAACTATTTCCAAAAACAGGCTTGGGAGCCCAGTTTTGTTGCATCGGCGGGCCAAATATAATAATGAAACCTACAGAAAAGAGAGTTGAATTCAGTTTAAAACTTTCATTAAAATTTTCTACAAATACAATCAACTATAATCCTAGATTATGGAAAAAAATCAATTCCAAGTTCAAAGTACACGATAAACTCCATGAGAAACTAAAATATAAAAATTAAACCGCCTAGTAAATCTTCTCTGGGGTTGAAGTATTTACACTTTCCGTGGTTCGGGCCAACGTTAAATTGTAGGTCCTCTACGTCTGTGGCACTTTAAACGCGCAACACAAGCATAGGAGAGAAGATCGCCACGTCTCGTAAGAGATTAAGTACTCGAAGAAGAAGATTTAACACTTAAACAGTTATTATAAATTATGTATATATCAAAAACATGGTAAATATAATAATTATGGAAACAATACTGCCATCGAGCTAACCAAACTGGACTAAAATATAATAATTAAACCTGCAGAATAGAGATTTTAATTAACTTTAAACGTGTCATTAAAATTTATTACAAAAATACAATTAAATATTACTAGATTTTAAGAAAAAGAATTATTCCAAAAATACAGTGAAACTTCAGCTCAGATATCGAGAAAAATGAATCCCAAATCCTAAGATTCTTCATAAAGATAGTCACACTGGACTAAAATATTATACAGAAGCTTTTGAATTCAACCTTAAAATTGTCACTAAACAACACTACAAAAAACATACTCAAATGTAATCCTAATTTAGGGAAAAAATGAGTCTTAAAATTTCTTATAGGGACAGCCAACCTCAGCAAAAATACAGCTAAACTGCCAAAATGGAGATTTATTTACACCCTACATTAAAAATTATTACAAAAATCCTAAATGTACTCCCAAAATGAGAAAAGCTACACGTAAATCCTATATTGCCTAGTATGGATACACAGATTGGACTAAAAAATAATTGTTAGCCTTGAGAATGGAAATTTGGATTCAAAATGCATCAAATATTATTAAACATTTTTCCACCAATATAGGACATAAATCCAATTTTTGTGAAAAATTAATACCAGTTACGAAATTTCCTGGTAGACATAGCCAATGTGGGCTGTAGTATAATAATTAGACTTTCAGAATGGAGATTTGGATTTAACAAATTTCCATTAAAAATTATACAAAAATGCAATTTAATGTAATCCCAGTATTTGGAAATAATTAATCCCAAGCCATAAATTCACTTTTAAGGGCAGCGAAACTGAGGTACAATATAATAATAATATTTTCAAAAGAGAAAGTTGGATTCAACATTTAAACTACCATTTAAAATAACACAAAAATTCAGTTAAATATAATACTATAGATTATGAAAAATAATTAATCACAAGCCGTAAATTTCCTTGCAGATGCAGCTAAACTGAGCTAAATTATAATAATTGATATTTTTAATTTAACATTCAATTTACCATAAAAAAGTTATACAAAAATGCAATTAAATTTAATCCCAAACTTCGGAAATAATAAATCCCAAGCCATAAGCTCATTTAATAAGGGTAGCGGAACTGAGATACAATATCTCTATTATAATTATCTTCAAAAGAGATATTTAAACTTACACAAAAATTCAGTTACATGAACTAAGATATAATAATTGAAAGTTTAAAATAGAGATTTGGATTCAACATTCAATCTGCCATTAATAACTATACAAAAATGCAATTAAATGTAGTCTTTCGAAATAATTAACCCCGATCCACAAATTCACTTAGAAGAGTAGCGAAACACAATATGACAATTAAATCTTCAAAATAGAGATTTGGATTCAACATTTACAAAAAAAATCAATGTATTCCTAGATTTTGAAAAAACTGATCACAAGTCGTAAATTTCCTTGTATAGGCAACTAAACTGAATTAAGATATAAAAATTAAACTTTCGGAATGGATATTTGAATCGAAAATTCAAACTGCCATAAGAATTATACAAAAATGTGATCCCAGTCTTTGGAAATAATTAATCCCAAGTCATAAATTCCCATATACGGGTAGCGAAACTAAGTGAAAATATAATAATTAAACGAATGGGTGACCGAAACATATGCTAACACTCTGCTACCCTGGTACTTCGAAGAGCATTTAAAGCTGTCGGCCACCAGTGTTAGTACGCCACGGCAACAGGGTGCGGAACTGCATTTGAATGACTCCACAAACTGTTCCCATGCGCAATTTATATTTTTTAATCTTCAGAAAAGATTTGAATGCACCATTTAAATTATAATTAAAATCTATACAAAACGACAGTTCAATGTAATCCTAGATTTTGGGCAAAATTAATATCGATAGCCATACTGGGCCGAAATATCATAGTTATACTTTCAGAATTCAGATTTGGATTCAACAATTAGACTACCATTTAAAAGTATGCAAAAACCAAGTTGAATATAATCTTAGATTTTTTAACAAATTAATTCCAAGCCCAAGTTCCTTTATATAGGTAGCCAAATTGGGTTAAAATGTAATAATTAAACTTGTAAAATGGAGTTTTGAATTAAAAATTTCACTTGCCATTAAAATTATTACAGTTAACATACAGTAATCCCAGATTTTGTGAAACAAAACTAGTCCAAAGCCTTTAAATTCACTCATTACCGACTTTAAGCGACTTCATAATCCCCTGGGATGATTGCGGCAATTAAACAAACATTAAACACTGAGTGTTGATGTTAAAACTCCTTTGAAAAACACTAACTCAACATTTACGTTTCCGTGCAAAAACTATATATTTTAATATATTATGGCGTTGTTTATAGATTTGAATGTTTGTGTTATTGTGTTGTCACCTTTACTGCCCTATTTGTTGAATTAAATATTACGTTTATTTGTTTTCAAAGGTTTAGCTTTGTAAACAAATACACCTTCTTAAAATATTCCATCGCCTCTTCCCCACTGGAAGCTATTTCCGTATCCTGATTTCCAACTTTATGGTTATTAATATACTCCAACCAGAAGTCAGTTAGTTAGTTCATGTTCAAATCCACAAAAAATCATTTATCGAATCGAATTAGTTCAAAGATTGAGATTTATACATCACTAACCTTAACATATTCTAGTCTTTCAAAACCATTGGAACACAAATCATAAATATTCGAAAGCAGTTAATAAAAGAATCAGAAAAATGTTCTAACTAAAATCCCTAGACATTAAAAAAAACATTTACATACAAAAGTAATACTAAATAGGTTTAAGTAAAATACAGCCTTGACCGAATGAAGGCAACAGTATTGGTTTTACGCGTATCAGAATGAGATAACTAACCGGTTTGACGCGCAATGTTTATTTCTATTTCTAATAGTGATTCGCTACCACAAATTTTAGTGTTTATAAAACGTAGTTTTAATAGACATTTTTGACAGTTATGTTTTTATACTATAACAAATTGACTATTACTATTATACTAATCAAACTAATATAATATCATTAATCAGCTGCATCAATATTTATAAAAAATCATTACCGAAACTTCTACATTGTTGCAACTTTCCCCTTAAATTCTTTTAGCGGATTCACGAAAATTTTAATCCATTGTGAAGTGTATGATAAAAACGTAAGCATCTAAAATTAAAATGGTATGCATTGAACTCTCACGTTAACTAGGCTAAATATCCTCTCACTTACTTAACTGCATCGTTTTAAATCTCTACTCTGAGAAATTTACTTAATAAGTAGCTTATAAAAGCATGGAAATCATAAAAATTAGAAAACAGCCACCGATATTCAAAGGTTTATCGAGTGTATACAGGGTGTCCCATGGGAAATCCGCACCATTGGAAACCGTAGAAGCTATAAGGTCGAATCAATGACGAGAGATATAGATATTTTTCGGGATAACCTACTGCCGTTTCTCGAAGATAATATTTTACACAGGGTGACCCATAGAAAATCCATATCATTAGAAACCATAAAAGCTATCAGGTTGGTTCAATGAAGAGAAATATAGATATTTTTCGGAAAAACTTAATGCTGTTCCTGTTTTTTGAAAATATAATTTTACACAGGGTGTCCCATAGAAAATCCGTATCATTAGAAACCATAAGCTATCAGGTTGGTTCAATGAAGAGAGATATAGATATTTTTCGGAAAAACTTAATGCTGTTTCTATTTTTCAAAAATAATATCTTACACAGGGTGTGCCATGGAAAATCCGTACCATTAGAAACTGTAAAGGCTATCAGTTTGGTTTAATGTAAAGATATATAGATATTTTGCGGGATAACTTAATACCGCTTCTGTTTCTTGAAGATAATATTTTACACAGGAGTCCCATAGAAAATCCGTACCATTAGAAACCATAAAAGCTATCAGGTCGGTTCAATGAATAGAGGTATAGATATTTTTCGGAAAAACTTAATGCTGTTTCTGTTTTTCGAAAATAATATTTTACACAGGGTATCCTATGGAAAATCCGTACTATTAGAAACTGTAAAAACTATCAGCTTGGTTTAATGCAGATATATATATATATATATATATATATATATATATATATATAT
>JABXWE010026423.1:0-25257 GCA_014611495.1 Limonius californicus
TACCTCAATGGAAGCCGACGTTATAGTAGAAGGATTCAAAAAGTCGATCTCAATGCACAATTTAATGTATGGAAAGAATTGCCGATGGTGACAGCAACGTGTACAAAAAAAGTATTGTTAGCTGCACCATATGGACCTCAATTCCACGTAGAAAAAATCGAATGCAAAAATCATGTATTGAGAAATTACATGACTAATAATAACAGAAATAGGTACATATGTATTTCAAATCATGCAAAATTTTCTATTTTTTTCGTCATTTTTTCGTAAAATCAAAAATAAATTTTGTTCCTCTTGTAAACTGTATTCGGAGACATATGGTATATACATTTTTTTTAAATACATAACAATTGCATATATATTGCCATGAATCTAGTAAGACTAATTATAATTTTCTTTTATTTGTTAGTTTGCAACTTTTTGAATTCAAAGACACATTTGGTTTGTCAATACATAAAATGTTCCATTATGGCCGGGTAATAAAACGATTATCTACCCATCACCGTAATAAAGTTGGCTTGAAACCGAAGTTTCTACCTGAACAATCTACAGCGCCTCTCGCGGCCAAGTTGGAGAACTAAATGTGCAAAATATACAAAAATGACATGTGATTATTTAAACAATACACCTTTTTTTAAAACTGGTTATTATTGATTTATATCAAGTACAGCATTTTACACATGTCTGCTTATTTTCTTTTCTAAAAGTATCATAGACATGAAGATACATCGTCCTCTACGTTCTTGCTTTTATTTAAATAAATAATTTTTTCTTCGTCTTGTTTTAGATTCAGCGGGCTAGGGAATAGTATTATTAATGTTAATCCAAAAAATCAAAAGGCTATCTTTAGATCTAGATACCAAAGAATGCAAAAACAATAAAAATAAAACGATTGCGGTCTACTTTTTACGTGATACATTTTTTTAAAATAATGAGACATATTCAGCGGGGTAGATATTAAAAATACGCGTAATTTGATGTATGATACATATAATAAAAAAAATGAATTACACCCAAAAAATGAAAAAATAACCAATTTTGGCCGGGAGGATCAGCCTTAACCGTCGGATATATATATAAGTGATAGCAAAATGTACGCCTTGGTTTTGGACAATTAAAGATTATAATTGCTCCTGTCGAATATAGTTCGGATCTTTGTGATGTAAAAGCAAATAAATAAATCATCGTACAAGTGTTTTGCTGGAGTTTGGTTCGTCCCGTCGTTCTCGAGGATTTCTCTTCTGTCAACACCTCAACTGACATCGTTGAAAGCAATTTGGCCCTCTACAGGGATGTAATACCTCATCCCAACGCTGCTCCGAAGAACGTTGCCTCCCTTCTCTCGGATTCGTTTCGACCCTGCATCGGGAAATCGCCAAAATTGTGCCTGCATTCGAAATTCAAGGTAAAAACTTCCAGTTTTGTGTTTTTGTGAAGCGAAACTCTACGTGCAACAAAATTCAATATTGAATCTTTTAGTATCTGGAAACAGGAAGCGACCTTCAGTTGCGGACTGTATTCGTTCGAAGTGTAAAGTACGAGAGAAATTTTGTGTTATACATTGAATTTTCCTGTAAACTTTATGCCTTTGACCACACAGAGTCATTTTAACATAAATATTGTGTGTGTGTCAACGGCGGCGAGTTTTGTGTTATGAGCGTTCAAGAATTAAGATTCTGTAATTCGAATTTTTGGTGTTAAACTTGTCATATTTCAACCAATTTTCATCATTATATGTGTTTTAAAGTTTACTGTGTCTTATTGGGTCTTTTGTACTTGTTGTGTAAGGATTTTGCAAGCTTTAAATATACAGGTGAAGGCACAATTAAAGGTAGGTTCCCTTCCCGTAAGCTGTCGGCTTCTCGGCCTTCCACGAGGACCTACACAATCAGCTGGATTTGGAAGGTGGCGCCCACTTATTTTGACTCGCCCTGTACACAACTAAAGATTTTCTCCCATAAGCCATTTTCACGAACTCCCCCTACTCCTCTGAGCTAAGCTGTAGGCCTTTTTTGTTACCAATCGTCGAAAAAGCGCGATTGGCCCGTAACAAAACTGACAATTATAAACAAACTAAAACTACTATTATAAATTGTGATATAATATATTCAAATACCAGCACGGAAAAACGTTTACAAACACACTATACATCTACGAATAGTTCATTTTCGGACGTACTGCTATTCTAACTAGTTCATGGACGCTCATTTAGGATAATTTAAACAAATAAATTAATTTAATATTATAATTAGGCAATTATAAATTCATCGTTAAACATTTATATTCATTTCACACGATATGGTGTTAAAATATGTTACCTAGTCCCATTAAAGCTTGATGACCATCATGCCTTGGGTAAATTATTAACTAATCAATCTTAGTCGGCGAAACAAATTAAAATTGACATAATTAACTTATGTAAATAATACAAAATTAATCCTTGAGTGTACTTCCGTTTTACTTAAAATAGTCATAATTATAAACTGCAAACGTACTTCAAGCAAGGGCATCATGAGAAAATTAATGTTTGTTTTGGCGAAATACACTTAAATATTATACAATGGACATACGAAGTTTATGGAAAAATTGGTGATTACGGCGTTCTTGACCAGCATCGGGTACGTTCAGTTACAGAAAAACTTTTGGTCGATTACCTGAACAAATTTTCGTATAAATGACAAACACTTATCTACAGGGCCAAGTAAGATACCCTTCCTTAACAGTGGTTGACGTAACCCGACATACAAAACAGCGTGGCAACCACAATTACTTCTTCTTTAATTTAACTAAATTGATTAATTATAATTACCTATGACAATACTAAGTGAATTTAATTACATTTTAAACAAGATAAACAACGAGAAAACATATTTGTTGCTTGTTTTTGATGAATGCCGCGAAAACGCGGCTGCACCCCGCAAATTATACATCCGGCGCTACCAAACTAGGAGACCACCGTCTGAAAAGATATTCAAATGCCTTTAAACATGTAAGTTTGTTATTTCCAGATGATGTAGGCCCAGAACAATAACAAACACGCGAACCTGTTTTTCCTATTTTCCAGGTGGCAGCCCCAGTGTACAATATAGCGACCCCCGAGCATAAAGCATTTTGTATCGGTAGCAACTTGGAAAGCTCAATTCGATAGTTTTTGTAAAGCGGACCTTCCCACGTAAACCCAACGCCCTAGGGGCAAGAAGGGATAAACAAAAGTAAGTAATTAAAGGACATTCCAACGTAATTTTAGAAGACATCCCACTGATCCGGCAACAGCATTTGTCGCTGGTATCAACAATTTCCAAACGACACGATGCATCTGAAAAGTCAAAAGTTCAAGACGTCCGCGCGTGTCAAGCAAGCGTATGGACCATATCCGAGGATGTTTCTTACAAACTCCTCAGAAATGTGTGTGCTGTGCCCAAGTGTGAACTATAAATGCCAAATAGACAGTGCGGATGATTTTAGCAAATCGACTGCAAATCCGATCCCATCGGCTGCAACTGGTGCAGACCCTAATATCTGCAGCCAATGTAGCACACAGCAACATCAGTAGAAAAATGCTAGTCGTTCAGGAAGATAATATCGCCTAGTTTGTTATATGCGTTTGATTTTGTCGCTTCATCTGAATTAAAGTCTTAATTTAATTGCCCCTCATTAATCAACCACTATTTTATTATTTTCAAAGATTAATTTATGGGAGGTCACTTTAGCGAAACTTCCGATAGGTTCCCATTGTTCCGTTTGCCGTGCTTGTGTAGTCTGGATATGCCGATCGAAAACAGTTCCTGGAATCCTTCGTTGGCAGAATGGCCGGAAGTTGCACGTAAAATATTTTGTTCTAGAATTCTTGCACCATTTTTCATCATGTGGTGAAATCTTCCAGTTGTTGGAGATTCGCGTTGTGTTTTCTCGTCAGTCGATTTAACATCTCAGCACCGACGACGAATAAGACAAAAAGAGTGGGCGCTCTGGGAGTGAACGCACGTGGTTTTTGCAATCGGAGTGTTATGGCATCGCCAGTTGTGCTCAGCGACGAAGCAACTTTTCACCTTAGTCGCAAAGTGAACAGCATCATGACCGTATATGGGCGACGGAAAACCCACATGCAACAGTGCCGCACAAGAAAGATTTGTAGAAAATCATAGTTTAAAGTTTTTAAAGTTTAAAGATTTTTCTTTTTTATGGACAAGATATTTCGTATCTTAATATGATCCAGAACTGGTTTTTTCAACAACTTAATGACAAAGTTCAAGCCTTTATTTGGCAGCAAGACGGTGCACCCTGACATTCTCTTCATGGCGTGCGTGAATGGTTGAACAATTTTGCTCCTCGACGATGGTTAGAACTTGTCGATCCGTAGGACATGCATTTCTCCCGATGGCCTCCACAGTCCCCCGACCCCACACCATGTGATTTTTTCCTGTGGGGGTATGTGAAGGACCCTGTATATCTACCACCGTTACCTACCAACTTACATTAGTTAATACGCGAGATACTTGTGACTGTTGAATGGAATGTAGAAGTAGTTATATTACCAGTGGATGTGTGCCCTGTTACGAATGGTGCTCACATTGAATACTTATAATATACACGGTGCAAACCATGCAGTTGCTCTTTAATTCTATGTAAAGTTTGTTCTTGTTTACCGCAGTTATAAGGAATTAAATAACTTTGCAATCGTCCAGATTGAATCATATAGAAATAAGGTGTATTTAAAGAATTAAGAATTTCATTATAAAATGTAGCGGAAGTATAAAAAAATGTTTGTGATAAAGCCGAATATACAGGATATCCAAAAGTTGAGATAAAACACCTCAAAGCGTTGTTCAGCAGTGCATACTGAACACAAATCAGCTAAAATGTTTATTTTTCGCAGGGTAGTCTCTTCAAACGAGCTTCTTGATGAAAGTAGTTCTTCATCAATAAACTTAAGATATTAACAATAAAAATGACTTCTGTACAAGTTCAAATTGTTTCAGATTACGTTATGAACATGATATTTAGAAGTGCCATCAAGGCAAATCTCAGCAGGGCCGTTTCACTTGCCTTAATAGAATACACATTTGCTGAGTACACTGACATGATTTGGATTCTTAGAGATGTTGGTGGTAATGGTAATTCAGCGGCAAGGCTATATGCTAAACGCTGTCGAAATAGAAGACATCTAAACCATACAGTTATTAAACGAACTGGCCAACGATCACGAGAAAAAAGAATTGGTGATCTAAGAAGAGGTGGTGATGGTCGTCCATTTATTGTAAGGGAGCCCTATATTGAAAATAAAGTATTAGATTTAATTAAATGAGAGGCTACGAGAAGTGCACCTGGTATTTCTCGGATTGTAGCCATACCAAAGCCGGGAGTAGAGGAACCCTACAGCAGCTATGTTAGTCTGGTTTTCTTGAGCGTTGGTGCGTGAGGTCGTCGTTGTGTGATGTTTCTGCTCCTATATTGTGACTTCTGATGATTTTGTAACCACGGTAATACGTACTTGTTTACATTACAGCTATAGTTAGTATAAGCTTGAAGTATGTTTAATTGTCTTTAGTTTCATGTAGTTAAACGTTTGTTTACATAACTTTCTCGAGTGAGCTTACGTTCCTAACCTGAATCGTGTCCCTGGGAATGGGGAAGTACGCCATTCTGCCCCGCAATGTTTTTAACTAAGAGATCGTTTTTAGTACGCCCCTAATTTTTTTTCTTTCGATTTCAGATGGTTCGTGTGTATAAGAAAAAACAAATAGACAATCATGGTCTACTGAGGCAATGAATAATGCTATCGAGGCTGTTATTTCTGGCCAATCTGGATATTTGAAGGCTTCGAACCAACTTGATGTTCCCCAGTGTATTCTGGGAAGATACGGTAAAACCCTGACTGCAAAATTTATAAAACGGTTGGAAAATTTAAAAACGTATTTACGGAAGAGCAGGAACTTCAGCTCGTTAACTACTTAAAAACTATGGAAGCTAGGTTATTCGGTCGAACAATGAAAGACTTGCGTTGCTTAGCTTATCAGTTGGCTGTAGGAAATAGCATTGGTCATAGATTTCAAAATGGAATCGCAGGCCAAGATTGGGTCAATGGATTCCTTAAGAGACATCCTACTTTATCTGTTCGCAAACCCGAAACAACATCTGGTGCAAGAGCCATGGGTTTTCGTTGCTAACGAATTTACTCGACAAGCACAAACTAATGGCTTCGCAAATATTTAATTGCGATGAAACGGGCGTTTCAGTGAACCCTAAAAACCAATCAAAGATCATAGCTTGCAAGAGAAAACGTCAAGTAGTCGAATCGTTACCATCCGCAGAAAGGGGCGAAATTTTAACCTGCCTTATTTGTATGTCGGCAATCTGAATTTACATACCCCCGAAGCTCATTTTCCTCGAAAGAAGAAGTAGAAAAAATTTGAGTTGGGATTGCGACCAGGAGGTTGGTTAGAGGTGCGCAGTACTGGATGGATGACTGCTGAGTCATTTCTTGTATGGTTTCGAAAATTTTTGGAATTTTCTAAAGCGTCAAAAGACTTCCCGGTTCTTCTTATATTAGATGGCCACTCAACACATACCAAGAACCTTGAGGTTATAGACTACGCGAGGGAGAGAGGCGTTTCGTTGCTATGTCTACCACCACATTGCTCTCACAGACTTCAGCCACTTGATATTTCTTTTATGAAGCCTTTAAGTCTTCATTACAGCGATGAGCTTCGAAAATGGCTACGAAGCAACCCAGGGAAAGTCGTAACCCTCTTTCAAATTTCAACATTTTTTGGATCAGCTTTTATCCAAAGCGCACTAATAGAAACTGCTATTAATGGTTTCCAAGCTACAGGAATATGGCCAACTGACCCATCCATATTCACCGACGCCGATTTTCTCCCAGCAGACACAACTGACATCGGACTTGGTAGGCCTTCAAGTGAAGAGGTGATCATATCTGGAGCTGAACAATTAGAATTGCCTTCGCCTAGCACACCAGTTAAAATAGACATGCCTATCAGGTTGGATGATAAAGCTGGCGAGGATTCAGCCAACTCTAATGATGACACCCCGGCTGAGAAGCTCCGATTTAATAACGCTAGTTGTGCCACTTCTGGGTGCTCTTGGATGACAACTGACATCAGAGCCTCTTCATTTCATGTTTCGCCTGAAACTTTAACGCCTATTCCAAAAACTAAAGAAAGCGCGAAAAGGACGAATTGGAAGAAGGGGAGGACCGCTGTCTTAACAGATTCCCCACACAAAAAAAAGAGTTAGAGCCGCTATTAGGAAAAAGAAGAAAAAAATTGCCAAAGAAGAAAGAGCAAGGATAAAGCTATTTAAGAAAGAGAATAAAATTAAGAATGGAAAAAACAAAGCAAAGTGCCTGAAGATAAATGGAAAAACGAAAGATCTGAAGAGAGAACCCAAAACGAACGAGAGTGATTCTGATTGTGAGGATTGTTCTAACTGTGAATGTTTATATTGCGGTGAATTTTACTCAAAGTCAGTTGAAGACTGGGTCGCTTGTCCCATGTGCAAAAAATGAGCACATAATTCTTGTGCGGGAATAGATAGCGAAGATGACGAGGATGTTCTAGTGTGTGAATTTTGTGAACAGACTTAAGAAAATGACACAATCAATGAAAACTGTAGTTAAACCTTTATAATCGCTTAAAACTAAATAAATATAGAGCAAACTTATTTTTTCTGAATTTCCCCTAGTTTTATATGTTTTTATAATTGCTTGTCCCCATGCCCGGGGCAGAGCGGGCCAAATGACATAATTTTATGGTTTTGAAAACAAAAATATTGATCTTTTCTTTTCTTACAATATCATTGTATTTTTGTGATTATTAAATTAAAATGTGTTTATAGACAAATTTGCAGCTCTCTTAATTAACCCTTTCGTGTCTTTAAAATATATTTTCAACTTGGTACCCCGTTCTGCCCCGGATTCCTCTACACAGAATATTACAAAAGAACGACTTATATCATTTTCTAAAAACGAAAGTGCAACACTTATTACCACAGGATTATAATGCACGCGTTAGGTGCTGTGAATGGCTATTAAATCAACATCAGGAAAATCTGAATTTCATCAACAATATTTTGTAGACGGATAAGACGACATTTACGCATGATGAGGTTTACAATACTCATAATAATCATGTGTGGGCAGATAAAAACCCTCATACAACTCATGTTCGCAGTAATCAGTATCGATATACTGTTAATGTATAGGCAAGTATGATTAATAATTATTTAATTGGTACTTTTACTCCGTCAAATCGCATTAATGCTGAAATTTTCTTACATTATCTAAATGAATACATAAATACCTACCATAGGAATATGTTTCACTGACAATTAAGCAAAATATGCAGTACCAACAAGATGGTATTCCAACCCATTATGGAGTTCTGGTTAGAGATTGGGTTGAAAACGATTTTCCAGACCGGTGGATTAGTCATGCGGGTGCTATCGTTTGGCCGCCAAAATCACCTGATCTAACGCCCTTAGATTTTTATTTATGGAGTTATCTGAAGGATTTGATATATCCCACACCAGTGAACAATATGGAGGATTTAACAAAGCGTATCAACCAAACTGACAATGAATATGGATGTAAAAAGCCTAAAAAACACAAAGATTTACAAGAAAAAAGAAAAAATGAGAAATACAATAAATTTGGGAACCTGGAACATAAGAACACTGTTAACATCTGGAAAAATGATAGAAGTGGCGAAATAAGTAGCAAGATACAAAGTAGGAATCACGGCTATCCAAGAAGTAAAATGGAACTATCAGGGAGAAATCAATAAAAAAGATTTTATAATGCTGTATTCGGGAAGAAAAAAAACAAGGATAAACGGTTTGGCCGTCATAGTATCGCAAGAAATGAAGGATAAAATTCTCCAATTTAAGCCCATTAACGGACGAATATCATATTTAAGAATCAAAGGTAAACCGGCGAACATAATATGTTCGCCGGTATCTATTATAAATGCATATGCACCCACGGGGGAGAAAAGCGAGAATGAAAAGCTGGCCTTCTACAATGAACTTGGCAAGATTAGTGAAGCAATACCAAAGTTTGACACCCTGATGGTAGTAGGCCACTTTAATGTCCAGATTGGGAAAGAGAACTGCTTCCAAGAGGTAGCAGGTAAGCACACATTGCATGATGTAACGAATGATAATGGGACAAAAATATGTAACTTCGCAGCCAGAAATAATATAATAATAAGCAGTACCAAATTTAAGCACAAGACAGCACACAAAGAAACATGGTACCACCTGGGGGAAGGAAGGGTACCCAGATTGACCATGTACTGATAATGAAGAAAGGAGCATCATCAATACGAGACGTGAGAACATTCAGAGGAGCATGCGCAGACTCCGACCACTATCTGGTGATAGCGAAACTCAAACAAAAGATTTCAACACAGGAAGATATAAATAAAAAAGATAAAAAATGGGACATCGAAAAACTCAAAGCAGAAGACATCAGAGAGAAATATAGAAATATTATAAATACGGAAATAGAGAAAAACCTAAAAGTAACGACATAGAGCATGAGTGGAAAAATTTAAAAGATGAAATTGAGGCGGCGGCGATAAATGTAGTCGGACGTAAGAGAATAGTAAGAAGAAAGGAATGGTTCAATGAGGATTGTGAAGAAGCGGTAAAACAAAAGAAAGAAGCAAGAGCAAAATGTCTACAAACTACAAACAAAGAAGATATGGAAAAGTATAACGAGTTGAAGAAACAAGTAACAAGAATATGTAGAGAAAGAAAGAGAGAATGGATAAATAATGCAATGGAAGAAATTGAAGATAATAGTAGAAACAGTAACTTAAGAAATATGTATAAAAACATAAAGAAACAAAAAACGGGGTGTAAAATAAAGGCAAGAGAGATAAAAACGAAGCGGGGAACACAGAATATGATAAGGAGAAGAAAAAGGAACGATGGATGGAATACTTCTCAAAATTATTGAATGATGAAAATAACGAGGCACAACTAGAAGAGGGAATAGAGATAGAAGAAGAGGAAGCAGTGCTTGAACCATAAGAGGAAGAGTTTAATCAAGCTATTAAAAAAATAAGAAACGTTAAAGCACCAGGTAGCGATAAGATTGAAGGCGAAATGATAAAATTGGGCGGAGAAAAACTACATGCAAGATTATACAGACTAATAAAGGAGATATGAAGAAGAGAGAAAATGTCGGAGGAATGGAGAAATGGAGTGATAGTGCTGATACTAAAACAGGGTGACCCGGAGGAGTGTAGCAACTACAGGGGAATCACATTACTGAACGTAACATACAAAATACTAACTACACTTATTCAGAGAAGGTTAGTGGAATATACCGAAAACCACACGGGGGACTACCAATACGGATTTCGCCCTGGAAGATCTACAACGGGTGCTATCCATGTTTGGCAACAAATTACAGAAAAATGCCATGAATATAATATAGACGCGCATATGCTATTCATTGACTTTAGACAGGCGTTTGATAAAATTAACAGAAAAAGTTTATTTAAGGACATGAAAAGTCTACAGATACCATCCAAACTGATAAAACTAATCCAAATGACACTAGAGGGATCAACGACAATGGTCAGAACGCCAGATGGAACAACTGACAGCTTTGAAATTAACATTGCAGTACGCCAAGATGGCGCACTGTCGGCAACACTATTCAGTATTGTACTAGAAAACATCGTAAGAAAAGTAGGTGGACAAGGATCAATAATGACCCAACAGATACGAATCATCGCTTATGCTGATGATGTGGTGAAAATTGCAAGAAATGCAAAAGCACTATGTGAGACATTTATAAAACTGAACCAAGCTGCAGAAGAAAGAGGACTAAAAGTAAATGAAAACAAAACAAAATACATGCGGCACCAGAAAAACAAAAGCATGAAACAAGAACTCAGAATAGGAAAATATGTATTCGAAGAAGTGCAAACATTTAAATACTTTGGGAAAAATATAAATGACATGAATGATAGAGGAGAAGATATAAAAGACAGAATACAAGCTGGAAACAGAGCCTATTATAGTAATAAAAATATTTTGAAAGATAAGAGCATCAGTAAGAAAACTAAATTAAGAATATATAGAGGATTAATAAGACCAGTTGTGATGTACGCAGCCGAAACAGTGTGCCTAACAAAAAGAGAGGAAGAACATCTAAGAATATGGGAGAGAAGAATACTCAGAATAATATTAGGACCAAAGAAAATTAGTAACACCGAATACCGCTCGAAGATGAACCACGAAATATTGGAAGAAATAAATGGAAATGACATTGTGAGAGCAATTAACGCACAGAGTTTAAGATGGATAAGACACATATGGAGATCAAATGATGACAGAATGATAAAAAGAATAACACTATGGCGACCAATACTAGCAAGACGGAAAGACAGACCAAAGATGAGATGGATGAATAAAGTTGAAGAGAATATAAAAAGAATGTAAATCACGAGATGGAGAGAAAAGACCACAGATAGAAAACAATGGAGAGGTATTGTTGAAACAGCAACAGTACATAGGCAGTTGTAAAATACAGTAGGAGAAGCCACGGGGACTAATCCACCCCGAAAATAGGATTGTGAGAGCTCCAGAAAGGAGCGGTGACAAATCCCACAGGGATAACGACCAACTATATATATATATATATCAACCAAGCAGCTGCAACTTTAAACGAACACATCGTCCAACGAGTACAAAGTTCAACTGCAGTGAGAGGTGCAGAATGTCCTAATGTTAGTGATGATCATTTTGAACAGTTTATGTACTGAAAAGGATTGATAGCTACTTTATTCAGTTGTACTACATAAAAAAAATCGCCAGTAACTCTACCTCATGCCGGTGTGGAAATGAGTTGTTTATTTAGAAGTTGATTTGTGTTGTAAAAAACGTCGACTGACCTAAATAATAACAGTTATGTTATATATTTTCAATAGTTTTCCATAGTATCTTCAAAAAATATTTTTGGTGGAGCATAGAACATGCATATTGCGCAGTTGCCAAGTTTCCACTTGTATTTGTGTGCCGTTCGTAAAACCTAGCCTGCAAAAAAATATTTTAGATGTTTAGCATGCACTGCTGAACAGCTACGAAGCGTCTTGTCGCGAGTTATGGGACATTCTGTACAAATACGCTGGCATCACATCGTTCCTCCTCATATTGTAAGTTTTTATATCGACATTTTTATATAAAATATATCATTTCTTACGAAAAAAAGGTCTACAACGATCAGTATACGAAGTTTAGTGAACCTAAACGTCCAAATAGTCTTTTTTCTAAATTTTGAAAGATTGTTACTGAATATTACAGTTACACCAGGAAACAGAACACTGCTGACGATATCCAAATTAAACTCCAGGAAATGAATTTTGATTACATGCCTCTAATATGTGTAGAAGCATATAAAACTACACTAAGCGTAAAGTTACACTTTCTTATGACAAAAATCGGCTGAATATGAACTCATGGAACTACTACACATAGACAAAATAGCAGAAGTCCTAGCATTGAGCCTTGAGGCACTCCGTAATTGACATTGCAGAATGTACACATAATGGTATACGACTGTATCCCAGAAAGAAACGACGGTATTTAAGAGATAATAAATTACATAAACATTTTATTATTTAAAGACTTCTTCGGTTGTCTGACTTGAAGAAAGTCAAAAAGAAATAATGAAAAATAGATATCGTTGTTTCACGTGATTGTTTATTTCTTCGTGAGAAGATATAAACCAACACTTTCAAACTGTTAAATTGGTTATTTGCTTCAGCTGCAGAAAAACTTTATGGTTCTTTTTTGTGTCTGCTGCACTTGTGAAGGACCGTAAAGTCGTCATAAGAATTCTAGAAACTCTTTTGTAACAATAAAACCGGAAACATTACGTAAAACGGTAAAAACGCCAAGAATTACATCATTTTTAAAAAATGCTACAAGAAATCCTTGCTGCATCTTGCTGCTTCACATTAAAATTTAAATACACATAATTAGTGTATATAATGACCATTTGTACGACATGATGGCCAACGAAATGTTGCATCATTTCGCTGTAAAACACATATAAAATTTATTTGAAACCCAAATAAAAACAATGATAAAAACTTCTCGATTACGTCCATAGCAACGTGCCCATCTCGGATGCGATAATTCGAAGTAGTCGAATATGCATGCATCTCCGAGATGCGGGTAATTGGTTCGAATGATAAAAACTTCTCGGATTGCTTTCGTTTCGTTGTTCGACTAGTAACCGAAATATCGTTAATGTCGGTGTACTGTATAGATTGCTGTGTTATTGTAACCCTAATTTAGATAGGCTAGCTTAGAACTAATACTTAAAACTATTTTATGTAGCAAGTCTTATAAATAGATTGTTAAACCATATTAAAATTTGTAAGATATCCATCTAATAATTCTCACTTCCAAAGTAACATATGTATGAATAACAATGTAATATTAGTAACTGTACCGGGGTGTTAATGACCGCTGCAGTCCAAACACCTGAAAATTTAAATTAAAAAAAAAGCCAAGCTTAGGCTTGATTTCCATTTGATTTGTTTACTTCCTGTGTGTATTTTGGTAGTGTTTTGATCTTGGTTTCTTGAGACCACAAGTTGGTTTTGTTTTGATTTTCATCAATATAAAGATGTTGGAAGCATTTGCCAATATTATTTGTGTTTTCTTTATCTGTAAATAGTGTAATATTAGTACTCTTACAATCTGTATCGGCAAATATAAACAAATATGTATTTTTGGAAAGTTGGACCTTTCCTATGGGAAACTGTTTAAACTATTTTGTGTTCTAGTATTTTAAGAATACTTTCCTATGATTTTAATAATCTATTAATTTATTTTACTAAAATTAGGACAGTTTCTATAAAAATAAATGCTAGTTTCCTTATACAGAAGCAGATACTTGTAAGATATCAACATGTATAGAATCTTGTCATTTTTGTCTATGGCGAAATTTAGGAAAGTTTTTTTAAGAAGTAAAAAGTTTGTAATTTTCTTCTTTCTTCTTACGCGGCTAAAAACGTTGAAGTTTGTTAATCTTTTGTATTTTATGTAGCGATCTACATTCCAAAGCAGAAGCACGTTCTCTTTGCTACTGCAGCATTGTAAATTTACCTTAAATATGTGTTAATATCTATTAAACCAATTACTTATTGCTGTTCGGAAATCAGCTTTCTGTTTTTCATCCTACCTGTAATGCAAACTAAATTTTGATTAAATAATCTGCAAATCCAGTATTGGCGTGCTTGCTGACATTCTTCTATTTTTAACAACGAATGAGATTTACAGTCGTCATAATGTAATGAAATATAAAAGTTCCTACAATTGCAAGAAACATTTAACACCTTCCAGTTAATTTTACCTAGACTTATAATTAAACTTCAGTCCAGTAACTTTTGGAAAATTAAAACATTTACTTGGCATAGGACAAGGTTTTTAATCTGATTTTGTACAAAAAAATATAATTTTAACAAGTACTGCGGTTCATGAATTACGCAATTTTTTTGAACTTTGCCAACAACAAATAAATAAAATTCAGAAGTTTGCTACTTACCCATGATAATTTATACGTCGATGGGTTCTCCAATTTTTCAAGGAATTCTACGTTCTAGCTACAAGTGTACGTTCAACCTAATTGATGAACAAACAACGAATATTGCACCGGCGGCTAAAGCGTTAAGGCCAGTACTACAGTGTCAGGGTTCGTTCATTCCAAAAGTATGTTGATTGTTTAAACTTTGGTAATATGTTTCTTTTATCATCGGTATTTACTTGATAATTGGCGAAAATGAAATGGGGAAAGCGCAGATAAATTTCCAAATTTTTAGATAATTACATGTTTCCACTTTATTTTCTTACCTTGTGGTTAAAACATTCAAGGTCAACCGACAGGAACATTAAATTACTGCAGTCCCCTAAAATCGGAGAATATTTATTGTTGTCAAGATCACCCTATTTGTTGGTTCAACCATTTATGTGAGCAATTTTAAAGGTAATTTAAATCATGTAAGGCAGATTATCTCTAGTAAGGGGAATTTTACCTTTGCGCACCAACGTAGTTTATAAATTTTATAAGCCACAACACAAATTTTTTAATTAGTATTATTTATTATAAAATCTTGAGAGAGATCACAGCAATATATAAGGGTCTCACTCGAGTCAACTATAGGAAATTCCAAACGAGAACAGGAGAAAAGCTGAAATTGTAATGACAACGCCAAAACTAAACAGACGTTTTTGAGACTTTCAGAGGAATGGAATTTTCAGAAAAAATACTTCGACCACGAAACTGTATTACGAATGCACATTGTTTTACGATTATCTCCATATTACTATGAGTATATTCCAAATACAATAAAGTGAAGTAAGTCAAAACCTTCATTAAAAAAAAAAGAAATGTTTCTCCCCATATTAGTTATAATGTGGTGTGTTTTATTAAAGACGTTATACCAGAAATTGACGAACACCAGAAGAACGTAAGCAGAATGTACTTAAAGTTGAAAAGCAAAATGTAAGGTGAAACCCTTAATAGTATATTCCGTATATTACAACTTCGACTTAAATTAGTTTCAAAAGTTTTATGAAATAACCTTTCATTTTTGAACCAATAGAGACTTTATTAGTTTACTTTAATGTATGTATCAAGAGATCCAAAAAACCTGATCCATAGCGGGCTGTGGAACGAAAAGTCAGGTCTTTTCTAGACTAAAGGAATGTTTATTATGTCAATTGGAGGTTAGGTTGTGTTAGCTGGAATTAAATAATAATGGAAAGTCATTTTTAGGAACAGAAATCTTTTATTGAGTAACAATAAAAGAAATGAATAACCCTGAACTAATGTAATGATCGCAACAAATGTTGAAAATGTCTGCCTTCTTCCTCCAAACATTTCTGAACTCGTCTTCTCATACCTTCCAAAACATTTTGTAATAATTGAGGTAAGTTGTTAATTTCAGTTTTCTTCAATTCTAAGTTTCAGTTCGTTTAAATCATTAACTGAAGTTTTAAAGATGGTGTTTTTCAAATAGGGCCATAAAAAAAAGCCCAAAACAGTAATTTCACAAGAGCGAGGGGGCCAGGGTGTTGCAGTATTCCTACTAATGATTCGGTCATCAAAATATTCGCGTAAAAAATTAATTGTATCTGCAGCTGCACGAGCTGTTGCGCCATCCTGTTGCATAAAACCATCCCGTAGCTCATCATCGTGAAGTTCATTTAAAGAAAGGTTGCAATAATTCGTTCCTGTACCTTGTTGCAGTTAGTGTGCCTTCGAAAAATATTGGCACAACTAACCTACGACGACTCATTCCAACCCAGACTCCTATTTTCTGTGGATGAAGGGGAGCTTTAATTATAACGTGTGGATTCTCGCTACTTCAAATCCGCATACCCATTAAGGTAAAACCAGGCTTCGTCGGTAAAAAAAGGTTAAATTTAACTGCTCATCATTGAGATTATCAAAAACCAACGACACAACTGAACTCTTTTTGGATAATCCTGTTCTAAAAGCTCCTAAACGGAAATAAATCGGTAAGGATGCAGATACAAAGCTTGTCTCAATATCCTGTGGCATGTACTGTAACTTAAATCATCAACTTGCTGGCATAAATGTCTAATTGGTGTTTTTGGAGCCTCGCCAATTCGTTGTCTTGCAGTTTAAATTAAAGCAGGTACTATCATCTTTGGCCTACCAGACCCTTCTTTCCTTCCAACACTTCCAGTTTCTCGAAAATTGCTGACTAAATTCTTAACCAAAGCATAAAATTTTCTGTATGTAATAATTTCATTGGGATACCTCTCTCGGAATTCCACAAAACAGAGAGGAATCGAATAGGTCCATTCTACGTCAACTTGAAAGCCGTTCCGAAAGTAAGATTCAATAATGAATGCTCTTTGAAATGTATTAAAAATCATTTTAACAATCTGTCAGATTCGTATCAAAAAAAGATAACTAATTTATCTGACATCATAAACCTTCCTTTAGTCTAGTAAAGACGTGACTTTTCATTCCACAGCCAGCTGAGGATCAGGTTTTTTTGGATCTCTTGATAATTAGAATCATTAAATGATTGTGCCATTAGCAATTCATTATAGAAGTTAAATTATATTAGCCGCGTTTTATTCCATCTAATTTAAAAGGACTTTGCATACATAATTATCTTAAAATTTACCTGAATACGTTGCCTGTTTTTACCTGAGTTACCCTAGCAGTTACAGATAAAAGTGAAAGACTTATAGACTCTACCACATTCCACTGGATGTATTTTAGACCAGGCAACATTGTTACCTCTTCAAAATATTGTAAACTTCTGTATCTGTACATCAGTGCCCCCACGCATAATACATTTTATTGCTTCTGCTGCTAACGCACGAAATCAGCTATTTTCGTTGTGGTTCTGTCAATTTTCTTGAAATGGTATCTGGAAGAGTAATGGCTGGTCAAGAGGCCGGTTATTTTTTTTTTTTGCTCAATTCCAGAAGCCTTATGGTCTAATCTTGTGTAAAACTTCCTTCTAAAACCTTTAGAAAGTGTCTTTTAACTTAGATGAACTACCCCGTATTTTTACCCTATCATATACAGAATTATTGCAAGAAATTAAATTTACATTATGCCCGAAGTTTTGAATTTCACTTTTTTGTAACAGTATAAAAGGTATTGAAGAAGAGGTGTTACAAGAACTACTTTTTTATCGAATCTATATATATAGGTATTCGAAAATAGAACTGACGTTTTTCATCCAAATTTAAGGTATTGAATTACAATGAAATTAACCTACTTATATCTTACACTGTATATATAAATAATTAAGCTACGCATAAAATTAAATTATAAAAATTAGAGCAGTTCTTTTGCTCTAAATTTGCGCTTTGCTTCTTTCGCTTTTATTTAACCATAACCTAAAACAGTTGAGAAATAACCTGAAAAGAAACTCAAAATTGAATTAACTGAAAGTTCGAAATTTGAGTACAGTAATTTCATATATTTAATATATTGTCCGTTTACCAAGACTTCAGAAGGAAGATATACAATGCAAATTTATGGGATAAATTATCACATTGATGATATGATGATTATTTACTAATACTAGATAATATTTCTTACAGCCTTGTGGGTATGCCGAAAATACATGGTGTCCCACTTTGCTTCCATAATCTTTAGACCAAATATGGTTAAAAATTCTACTAATAATAATAATAGTTATGCCCTAAACTAAACCGTTTTCAAAATACAGAGTGTTAAATTATAATTTATTAAATAATTACCATTTCAGAATAGCCAACACTTATTTTCATTTTAGTTCACTATATAGATTGTTCAAAATGGCCACCGTTGCTTTCGAGACACATTCTGGCTCTTCTTAAGAGAGATCTGGTTGCCCTACGTAATATATCATTGTTATTCCGAATTAGTTCTGCTGTCACAAAAATTTGTCTCCTAAGAACTTCAACAGTCTCGGATAGTGTTTGGTATACCATATTTTTCATACCGCCCCACAAATAATAATCTAAACAAGTTAAGTTCGGAGATCTTGGGGGCCAAGGGTGCTGTTCTCCTCTACCAACTATAAGTCCTTCAAACCGTTGATTCAAAAATTGTCACGTAACGCAAAGTGCGCAGTGTGCCTGCTTGAGTATAAAGGCATCTATTATTAGTTGCTCTTTGCAATCTCTTGCTCCCGTTTTGCAGCCTTTTTGTTCTGCCGTTAGGATATTGTTTTGTTTCTATATAACTGTTTATCAACTTTGTAATGCATGCTGCGATAATTTTATACATAGTTTGTAAACACGTTATTGTTCGGTATTTTGAAGGGTCGTTTGTTATTGATTCCTTAGGTAAAAGGTATGTGATACCCTGAGGTAGAAACGAAGGTAGTTCTTGCGGATTTTGTAACCATTTGTTGATGTAAGGGTAGGTGCAAGTAAACTTCTTGTACCTGTAATTATACAGTCTAGTAAAGGGGCTGGAGAAGACGTACGTGGCAAAAGAAATAGCTCTCTGTACTTTCGCAGACATAGAGGGTGTCTTTGTCAACACCTCCTTCGAATCTATAGAAAGAGCTGCCACGGAGAAGGGCTTCAATCCTTCTACTATCAAATGGATAAAAACCATGTTTTAAAGTAGAAAAATAACAGCAAAGCTGGGAGGGAAAGCAGTTACCATTACGGCTGCCAGAGGCTGCCCCCAAGGTGGGGTTCTGTCGCCTCTCCTGTGGTCTGTGGTAGTCGACGACCTCCTCAACATGCTAACACAAAACGGCTTCGAAAAACAGGGGTTCGCCGACGACCTGGTAGTCCGTGGAAAATTTGACTCAGTAGTGTCACAACGCATACAGAAAGCTCTAGATACCATTCAGAGTTGGTGTCGAGATCAAGGCTTAAGCATAAACCCAGTGAAAACGGTAATCGTCCCATTTACTAGACGTAGGAAGCTGAAACTAAAACCTCCCATGCTAGAAGGGGCAGTTATAGACTTCATGAAGTCAAATACTTAAGAGTTACACTAGACCAGAAGTTGACGTGGAACTCACACATTGATAAACTGCAGAAGAAGGCAGTTCTAGCATCCCTAGCATGCCGTAGGCTGGTAGGAAGAAACTGGGGGTTAAAACCAGCAATGATCTATTGGTCATACGTGGCTATAATAAGACCCATGGTCAACTACGCAGCAGTCGTGTGGTGGCCAAAAACAAATCAGATTACTCCTCAGTTACAGCTAGAGAAGATACAACGTCTAGTCTATCTGAGTATAACAGGTGCAATGAGCACCTGTCCAACTGCAGCAATAGAGACCATGTTAGGACTAACGCCCCTACACCTTCAGTTAAAAAAGGAGGCAATGCTATATGCGCTCAAGCTTGCAAGGACAAATAAATTCAAATCAAGAGACCTGACAGGCCACTTAGGTATTCTAAGTCTCGCTCACTTAGAGCGAACGGCCTACACCGTATCGGATTTTATGCCAATAAAATACCACTTCGACCAACCTTTTAGAGTGACCACCACAGACCGGGAAGTGTGGTCCTCGCGAGGACCTTCCTTCAAAATAGGATTCCTCCAGTGGTATACGGATGGTTCGTAGATGGAAGGAGGAGGAACTGGAGCAGGGGTCTATGGACCCTGTTGCAGCATTTCCGAATCCGTCGGTGCCATAACTACCATATTCCAGGCTGAGGTTTATGCCATAAGCCTCTGCACAAAGTTAAACATCAGGAAGGGATGTAAAGGTGCAACAATTGACATCCTCTCAGACAGCCAGGCAGCAATAAATGCTTTAAAAGCCCCCATTTGTGAGTCGAAGCTAGTTTGAGTGCCTGAACAACCTCAAACAACTGGCAAACAGAAACCACGTTACCTTGTGGTGGGTTCCAGGGCATGAGGGCGTACCAGGCAACAAAAAGGCCGACGAACTCGCACAACGCGGAGCATCGACGCCATTCATTGGACCTGAGCCTTGCTGTGGAATACAGAAAAGTCACATAAAACAGGCGGTCAAACTATGGGAGGAATAACAGAAATCCTCATACCGGCAGAATATTCCAGGACAACGTCAGGCAAAACAGTTCATCACTGTTTCGCAAAATAAAGCAAAACTTGCTTTGTCCCTCAGCAAGATGGAATTGAAAACCATTGGCCTATTAACAGGCCACACAACATTGAAATACCATCTTTTTAAGATTGATAAAGCCGAGGACCAAATCTGCCGCTTATGCAACGAGGCAGCGGAAACGGCAGAACACATTCTAAGCGAATGCAATGCTGCCTGTCGACGCAGACAAAATATTTGGGGAAAGGCAGCCATGACACCTAACGAAATAAGGGACTCGAAGTCCAGAGACATTATAAGGTTCATCAACAGCCTACAACTTCTTTAACAAAGAAAGGGCTCATAAGTTGCAAAAGAACCACTAAGGGTCAAAGTGACGGAAGGCATATAAAGGTGAAAGCCCTAACATCTGATAATAATAATAATGGATACAGTCACTTCTAATTGTGTTTTTTATGATTTCCTCAAATGTTTCCAAATGTTGTTCTCAACCATTTTATCCATTTCAGTTACGGTGTCTGTTTCCCTTTTTATCTATTGTGCATTATCATTGTGTTCTCTACGGTGTGTCAACATTAAAGACCAGAACTGATGTAGTCTTTGTTGTGATGATATATCGGTGTGTTGTATTTCTTGGTTATCTTGATTGCTGCTGGTGGCAGCCTTTATCATCCTGTAAAATCTTTTTTCGTTATTCTGAAATTAGTGGTTTTAATGTTTTCATTGTAAGCTTTTGGTATACCTTTTAAGTCTACCTGATTGGACTGCCAGTTTTTGTTTCAGAGTATCGCTAAACTCTTCTAAGCTGTTGTTTATATTTTTTCGCTGTTACTCTGAACGGTAGCTACAGCTGCACAATATATGGTTCTATGCAGATCATCTAAGTTTTGAATTTCTAATAAATGTGGTAGTAAAATTTGAGTGATTAAAATATGGACTACTTTTGCCAATTTAACATACAGGGAATTTTTCTTTTTAGTATACATTGCCTATGTATATTTTTAAAAAGAACGCGTCAATTATGCCTATTGTGTAGGCAACCAACTATACAGACAACTAAAGCATGCTGTGGCCAAAATAATCAAATTAATTCAAGGTTCAAAAATTAAATTAGTCTTTATTTAGTGTCTTCTTGAGTTTTTTATACAACCATGTACATGTACATGTACGAAAAAGTGGGAATTCTAATGTGGTATCAGAATGGAAACAGCTTAAGAACTGTGAGAGACTTATTTTCACTAAAATATCCAGAAAGACGTTGTATTCGAACCATATAAACAATTGTTAGAAAATTTAAATCAGAGGGATGCGTAATAAATTCCCATAAAATAAGAACTAAAAGTAATCACGTTTTAGCCGAAGAAATGAAATTAAATATTTTATTCTACGTTGAATATATAATATATATATAATAAATTATAATTATTAGTTATAACAAAAATTATATTTATAAAAAGTCTACGATGGCCGGGAATCGAACCCGGATCAACTGCTTGGAAGGCACTACCATAACCAGTACACCACCTTGCCGCTGATGTATTTCTGTTGTACAAAGGAAGTACAATGTTCACAGACCTTACAGAAACATCACCCTGTCGATTTTGGTATTTAACAAATAAGTCATCATTTGCGTCCTATATACAGGGTGAAATACTTATTTAATATAAACACTGCATCAACGTAACCTTAATACTCAAATAATTCACAACTGCAGTGACGTTTGCTTCTGTTTTTAGTTGTCGTTATAGTTGGTTGCCTACGCAATAGATGTAATTGACGCGTTCTTTTTAAAAGTATACATAAGCAATGTATACTAAAAAGAAAAATTCCCTGTATGTCTTTTGCGTCGGTATAATGGGTCATTTAGTTGGATCCGTTCCACTGTATTGGGTTACAGCCGTTTGGAGCTTGATACTTAATTCGATCTTCAGATATTCATTCTGGTTTTGGTTGTTGTTGATATTTTCATTGATCTCAGGATTTCGGATATCTTCCAGGGTATGTACTTCATCCTAATTTGGATTTATGATACTGTGGTTTCTCTCTTCGGGTTCGTAATTTCATTAGGTGGTAAATTATTTCTGACTTCTGATTTTATTTGTTCAAGGGTTTGTTCCGATAGGTATTATTATTATTGGAGTTATTATTTATGAGGTACATTTTTCAAATGGTAAGCATTATGAACACTGCAAATATATTTCTTGCTTACGGAAATATCTCCTTAAATGCGATTTTTTTAGTTTCATACCGAACCGTTGATGTAGTAAATAAATTAATGTCATATTCAGAATCGGCATATTCAAATTTATAAAGTAACAACAAAAAATGAAAGTAAACAGAAAAAACTGGAAATTTGTTATATTCAGTTATAATAACCTGTCTTCAGTTCCACAACGAGTAATTTAGTAACCCTTCTTCAGCGGAAAGTTCGACACAGCAAATTTGAGAAAGTCTACCTACCTCGCCTGCGGATATGAAAGCTCTATCCAGTAGTACAGGAAATAACCATTTTACATTAACTTTGTTATGTGTTTATTGAGTAAAAGTAAATACTTTATAGTATAAAGAATTTTCTACTTCATTTTTTAGTATTATTAAAATAGCAATAAAAATAATTGATTTAAAATATCAATAACGTATGTTCTTATCTTACTTCTGTATGAGCGCAAGTTTCTTCGTAGCAAAATGCTTGTACGAAAATTTGATTTCTTACAGATACTTTCTTCAATTCATTTAAGTATGTAGTCAAATATTTTGGTGACATTCTGAAAACTTATTTGGTTGTTTCATTAGTTCAGGAAATATAGTGTGGTATTCTTTATTCGTTGCTCTTGAAGCAAACAGTTTATTCACGCATTCACTTCTTTCAGTTAGGTGTAACACTTTAACAAAGGATTTTCCAAAAATTGCTCATCAAAATCCATCTTGAACTGCAACTACACCGATCACAGACTTTCGTCAAAACAGAATACGCATCACTGTAATCGTAGCCTAAGATTTAGAGTTATACTGACTGCACCAAATTTAGAGCCAAAGAAATTTCTTGGATTGTATAAACAAATTTAGGCACTATAAAGACGCTTTAGGTCGAAAATAGGTAAAATAGGCGAAAACAAGTAGGGCTGAAAATACTCAAATTTATGGCTACGGTTTTTTAATGAACTCTACTGTCCTTGCCTATAACAGTATTACATATGGCATTTACCCTAAAATCCACCCTTTACCTATAGCTGTTAAATAGTATTCGACACAAAAGTTTTCTACAATAGCAAGCAATCAATAAATTCCTAAGCGAACTAATTATTTTCTACTTGTGGTCAATGACGTATAAAGGTCGAATTTATATACAGCTGTTTATTTTACTACTTTATTTCGCATTCGTATTAACTTTAAATGTAAGTGTTCCAGCACTTTCAAGAAAAAACATCAGATTGATTCAGTATATAAATATTCATTCTTCTAATAAACGATACTTATTTAAAACATAGTAAACAGATTTCATAGTTTTAATAAGTTAAACGTATTAATCGTATAATATTCGCTAAATAGTAAAAAGCAAATAATAGAAGCCTAATTTTAATATTAATATTCAACGTATTGAATTGTTAATTGTGAAACCAACGTAAACGTTCTAATAACAGGCTGACAAGTTTAAATACACGAGCGGAAATGAATTAAGAGAATCCATGAAACCCGTTTCTAAACTGATAGCGGATGCACAAAATAGAAGTGGGTTAATTAAAAAATACTTCTTCAAAAATAGAAAATAGAATTTAGTATCCTAAAAATGTAGTAATCCTCTAAATGCACTTAAAATTCTCAGTATATTAAGCTGCCCATGTAAATATTTGAATAACTCGAACACTTTATTAGCCATAATAATGAAATCGCTCGGTGTAGATCGTTTCCTAAATAGACAAACATGGAAGTTAACACGTCAAATTAACATCCATCACTAGAGTAGTATATAATTAAACATTGATCTTAAATTGGCTCTTAGTGTAAGTGGTTCCTGTTTAATGCCCAGTTTTTTATATTTACAAAAATGTTATTGTATATAGTTCGAATATTTTAGCTAAAAGCACATCCTTACATAAGACCTAGACTTTACAGTTTTATGATTCGATTTTTATAAATAACAGAAAGAATAACAATTCGAAAAAAACAGGAAGAACAGTATGTAGAACCAATTATTTGAAAGAAAGTTTCGTAATTTATTTCCTGGAATGATGCAACAGTAGCATCACTGAAATTACCCAAATCAAAATCAGCATATAACAGTTAGCAATTTCATCAATAGATGTGATCAAGCAATATATACAGGGTTTTTCAACGAAAAGTAGCCACCCTCAGTATCTTTCAAAACAATTTTTTAGTTGAAAATCGCCAAGACATGTCAACAAAGATAGGAAAGGGGACATCTTTTTACCTAAAATCCGAACGTCTGTCATCAACCCCTTAGCCGTCACAGCCACCCCCTCTAAAATTTCAAATGGCACCATACCATGTGTGGCACATCGTTGGAAAGGTTATTTCATAAGGAATTCATTAAACTATTTATTTTTTTTATTCGCCTGAAATTGAGACATAAAAAAATTAAAAACTATATTTTGTTTATTTCGGTTAAGCTGCTGAATATAGCAGTACCTAGATGCTTTTGTTTCATCTTTTGT
>JABXWE010026424.1:0-12766 GCA_014611495.1 Limonius californicus
ATATCCCCTACCCTATTCCACCTTCATGATATTACTAGAAGTATCTGAATCATCGGCACCCTCCGATTCTGAATCAGATTCCCCAATTGAAATAATGAAAGGAGGAATATTTTCAAACGATAAATTTCCCAAATGTTTTGTCCAGTCTTCCGAAATAAGTTTTTCACAATGCTCACTGAAATTTTGCCACATGTCGGGGGTACATTTTGAAAGACCCTCACGCCATAAATTTGCAACCTTGTCTTTCGATTTTGGCTGCGAATTTATGTGCTTATTGTAATAGGTCTTACAAAACCCCCACGCCATTTCAATTGGGTTGTATTGACAATGGTACGGAGGCAAAGAAGAACCTCATATTTGCGCTTTTTCAAAATTTCGTGAGTTACGTATCTTTTATTTCCTTCTGCTGTAAAAGGTTTAATTAACTCCTAAAGTTTTTTCTTAGTAATTTTGCCCTGAATTTCGACATTGTGGTGGTTAATCACAGTGGCGGCTTGTACTAAAGGGCACAAGGGCACGTGTCCACCCAACCACCAAGATAAACACAAAAAGAAATTCGCATGTAATTCAGTGCATTATTTTAATTTCATTATTTTAACGATGGTATCAAATTTTCCTTCCGCACCAAAGGCGCGGCTAACACGCTCAAAACTATGTTCGGGGGAACGCTCTGATTTGTACCTATTTAGAGGATGATTCGGTTGCCTATCGGTTATCTTCGCTATACGCGATATACCAGGCGAATGGGGCACCGAGCACATTGTTCCCGTTTGCAGTCAACGTTTGAATTTGCACTTTGGAGCGCTGTTTTCGCGCAATCGCGCGTTTGACTTTCAAGACGAAAGTGACGTTTTTTCAATGATGGAAGTTAATTGTGTGCAAAAAGATCGACTGAACGCATTGGCGGTCCTATCGATAGAAAAGAAGTTTGTCCAGTCTATCCCGGATTTTGACAACAAAGTCATAGACGTCTTTTCCAGCATGAAAAATAGGAGAACGGATTTTATGTACAAAAAATAGGTAAGTTTTTTCTTGGGCCCACCCTCTTTCTTAACTCACGAGCCGCCACTGGTTAATCAACCATTCCTGCAATACACCTTTTTTGCAAGAAAATGTGGGCGGCTTGTCAAACTGCACTGAATGATACGGTGCGTTGTCCATAACCACGACAAATTTTCCTTGCAACTTGTCCAAAGCAAGAATCAGCTGATTAACCTACTAATTTTGAAAAATTTCCCCATTCATAGTTTTATGATAGTCCCTGTCGTTGTTCTTTGAGTCTAGTAACATGTTGCACCCTTCCAAAAAGCCTAAATTACATCCCGCATTCAAAATTGTGAACCTCTTCCCCTCACTTTTAATTTTGGCTGCGTTACTTTTAAGATCGGTTTCGTGTACCCATTGACGACTCGCGGATCCATTTTGGTAGATCCACGTTTCGTCTAGGTACACGAATGTCACATTTTCACTAGAATTTTGATATTGGAGAAATTGCCTCAAAAAATTTAATTTTGGATGCAACGACGTGTTTTTGTTCACATAAAATTTTGCGTCCATTCACCATTTTGTGTTTGTAACCCATTGATTTAATAATTTGGAATAAAGTAGTCCTGCCCCCCTTGTATTCCAAATTTTCGCGAGATTCAGCCAAGAGTTTGTCGAGAGTAAAATGTTCATTCTTCAGATGATACTGCCAAATTTGTCGTTGCAAATCTTTTCTAAACGTGTAATTTAAGAAAACGTCCGTCTTAGCACGTTTACTACAAATGGATGATTTCAAAACGTCCTGTCCTTGTGATAAAATGTCCCTTATAGAACGCTCATCAGACACCTAAAATTATAAGTAATTTACAGTTGCATATTTAAGAAATAATACATGCTTACCCCAAATATATCAATTAATCGATTTATAATCGTAAATCGTGTGAAGTCTGGCCTATCTCTTTTATAATGGTTTAAAGCTTCACAATTTGCAGTTTAGTCAATTTGTTAATAACTTTCACCATTCTGACAATTAAGTAGGTATATTATGTGTTTTATTATTTCTAAACTTACTAGATTATTTTAGAAAAGTAGGGAACCCTAGAGCTGGCAACTGGGCAATTTCATTTTGACATTGCTAGAAATCAATCAAATAATATTTAAGAAATGCAACTTAAGAAAAAAAACAGCCTGCTGGATGGCAAATCAATCGTGAATAGATTATATCTATCAAGGGTAATTTATAATTTTTGTGCTAAACGTCAATATTTTTAGGACTACGTCACTCTGCTCTTATAGTAATAATCACTTTTAATTAAAAATATTATTAATGAAAATAACAATGTATATAATTAACTTACTTTAATAATGTATTTATCAACAATAAGAGCAGATTAATAATAAATAAATAGCGTGTTCCACTTTGCATTTACCAATCCGTGTAGTTACTCTAAACTCGGTGTTGTATGTGCAGTTTGCTGTAGTTTTGATACTCGTAGCTACTCGTAATTGGAACGTGCGTTGCATTGTATACAAATTGTATACAAGTGTGATTTAAATAGTTTTTTGATATACCCTTAAAAGCAAAGCTGACTGTAAATAAAATCTCAAGAATTATTAATTGTTATTTATCCTATTATTATTAAACTTCTTGATTTAATTTAGTTTTTTTATTTTCGTATTATTTTACGAGTATAAAATATAATTTTAACAATCAGATCAAATAACGGGTACTACACCAGTTACTTTCCGATTATTTCCGTTACCTGGTTCTATTATTGTTCATAATTTAATTCGTTTATAGTGTCTTTTTGAAAATATAACTTAATTTGCGACATTATTAGAAGTAATATTTGTCTAAATTCGTATTTTTGTGAAACACTGGTAAAAAGTGTATAAAGTATTCTAAAAATATTGCACCAAGCGCGAGAGCAGTGTAAGTTTTCCTAGATGTGGAACACCTTGCACTATTGTATGCGCTCTTAAAATACAGTATGTTCATTAAAAAAAACTCTAGCAGGCTTCGAAATTTTTATCAAGGTATGGCTTAGCGCATATGTTACAATTGACAGTCATAATGTCACTTATAAATGACAACAACAACAACAATCACATTTCGAGGTTATGTGGGATATGTGATACACTCATTGAACTGTATCTTAAGCCGGTCCCAGACACATCGCAAATATTCACAAGTGCGATTATTTACGAGTATAGCCAATGTCCAGTCCTACCTCCCACACGACTCGTAGATACTTGTACAATTAACATTCGGGAGTGCTTGTGATTCAAACTCGTTATTAATCGCGAGGTTCCACGAGCTACTCAAAATATTCGCGAGCGTTGTAAATATATCCGTCGCCTCGTACTGCTACGCAATATCTAAAAATAAACTCGAGGAACAAAGCAATCGTAAGTATACACGAGTAATCGCAATGGTTCACGAATAGTCTGGGAGCTCCACGGCGAGTGCGATTACCAGGAAAAACGTATTTAATTTTCCTTTGACTCGTGTTGTATTTACCGACAACCGATGGAAATAGCCCGAGTACAAGCACGAGCATACACGTAGTGCAAATGCCTTGCCCCACACTACTCGCGAATGCCTGTATTTGCGAATACTCGCAATGTGTCTGGGACCGGCTTTACAGAACAAGATACAGTTCAATGCATACGCTTTGACGTATACATAGGAATACATTTTAACGGTAAGCGATCGGAATCGACCTGTTTCGGAAATGAAACGTGAAGATCTAATTATTATTTAATTATAAAGTTCAAATTGTTCAGAAAATCAACTAACATATGTATACCAGTGTATACAGGCGGAAATTTGTTTTATTACAAATTAAATCGTGTTTTATGTACTGATTTAAAAATGAGTAAATTTCGTTATTTCGCTTCCTATAAAGTGCATGCTGTAAAAAGACACTATACATAAATTCACCGTGGCCAGCTGCCAGTTTGTTTTTTAATGAACATACTGTACAAATGAAACCCATAAAACCGCAAAGTTCAATTTCGGTGTACATAAAAACGTTGTAAGTTCATCATCGAAAATTGTGGCTCCTATTTTAAAAATTTAATCGCTGAAATCGTTAAGTGGTCATGGAGACACATCCAGATGTTTGGGGACTTTATTCTTAATATAGTTACATTTAAAGTTTCTGCGGTTTGACAGCTTGAAGAACTTTGACCATTTTGTGCATGTTGTACAGCATTTAACCCGGTTTTTGGAATACTTTTCTGGAGTTCGTCGGAAAATAACTGCCTAAGAAGTAAGAACTTATTGTTTAGTAACTTTATGTCATCATAGACAATATTCTTCGCATATCTGGCCTTATCATGTAATATAACCTTAACTATGCATTGTCACATTTTTTATTCTCTGTAAAAAACAACTATTATTTAATATCCTTTTGTAACCAGTTTAAACCATGGCGGCCATGCAATTTTTTAACCGAATTGGTCAAATTGGTCTGGGTGTTGCTCTAGTTGGAGGAGTTGTAAATTCGGCCCTTTATAACGGTAAGTCAATTTTGTTTTTACAAGATCATTTCCATTAATTGTTATTTCTTACACTTCTAGTTGATGGTGGACATAGAGCCGTTATCTTTGATAGATTTTCTGGTGTAAAAAAGCTAATTGTAGGTGAAGGTACACATTTTTTCATTCCATGGGTCCAGCGACCCATAATTTTTGATATCCGTTCTCGACCCCGAAATGTGCCTGTTATCACTGGCAGTAAAGGTTATTGCACACTGTTTTTGTTTAATGAATTTCTTCTAAATTGAATGTTTAATATAGATTTGCAAAATGTCAACATCACCCTACGTATATTGTTCAGACCATACCCCGACCAACTTCCAAGAATTTATACAATCTTGGGTCAAGATTATGAAGAAAGGGTATTACCTTCCATCACAACTGAAGTTTTAAAAGCTGTTGTTGCACAATTTGATGCAGGAGAACTGATCACACAGCGGGACTTAGTTTCCCAGAAAGTCAGTGAAACTTTAACTGAAAGAAGTGCTCAATTTGGATTTATTATAGATGATATTTCAATTACTCATCTTACGTTTGGAAAAGAATTCACCCAAGCTGTAGAATTAAAACAAGTAGCGCAACAAGATGCTGAAAAGGCCAGATTTTTGGTAGAAAAAGCTGAACAGACTAAAAAAGCCACAATTATCAGCGCCGAAGGTGATGCACAAGCTGCAATTCTTCTTGCAAAAGCTTTTGGCGATGCAGGTGAAGGTTTGGTTGAATTGAGACGTATAGAAGCTGCAGAAGACATCGCCTATCAACTGTCACGGTCACGACAAGTTTCATATTTGCCCACTGGACAAAATTTGTTGCTGAATGTGCCAACATCTCCCCTTCAGAATTGAGTGTAGCATAAGAACCAAAATGTTGGATAGTTGATTAGATTTGAATCTGCAGTTCATCAAATTCCAGCACAGTAACTTTTTGCCATTAATTTGATGAAAAAAAGACATTTAACTTCGCTGCTTCCAACTTCAGATTCAAACAGAAATGTAAAGTTTCTCCTGTGCTATGAATAAATTCAGTAATTTTTAAGAGATACACTTTATATATTGTTACGATTAATAAAAGCATCGTCAAATTGATATTGTCATTTTTCTAAAGATATTAATTTTATAGACAATATTGTTAAGGTCTGGATGCACAACCTCTTAGTGCTTAAAGCTGGTATTTAACAATTAATGATTTAAAATTTTTTGCTTTCCCACTCTGACGAGCTATTTTAGATAAAGTTTGGAAAAAATAAATATAAAAACCTTCATAGAACTTGTAAGAAGAGGACGTTGTTGTCGAGTGCTTTATCTTTTACGAGAAATAGCAATCTTCTCTTTTATGCCTGTGTTGCGCGTGTAGAGTGCCACAGACATAGAGGACCTACAGCTTAACATGGACTTCCACCACAGGAAGTGTACACACTTCTACGCCAGAGAACACCTAACCTAATTTGTAGAATGAAAATAATGTATTTAATCCCATGTATCGTCATACAATCAGTTTTTTAATATATAAGATAATTTGTTTCATTTGAAAAAAAAGCTTTGTCAAGTAAAATAGAAAAAATGAACAGTACTTTACTGATTTTATAGTTTACTACAAATAATAATAGGGTTGCTACGAAGGAAACTTCTAAACTAATTTGAAGAATAAAAATAATAGAAAAACTGCTACCAAGAATAGTAAGTAAAGATGTTGAAGGGGTATGTCCTGTATGACTGCTTTGTATTGAACTTCCATGCATTTCTTATACAGGATGTTAATGAATTGCAGAGACAAACTTCTAGGGCTTAAAGTATACATGAAAACAAACATTTTTTGTTAATAAATCTATGGTCAAAAGTGTTTCCTTTCAGGGATAGAGCTTCTCAAAGATTCTCTAAGAAGCGCCTAAATATAGGCAACTCAATTTACTACCTACTATTTGTTTCCATAACGACGGAAATTAATACAGGATAAATGAAGCCCTCTTTCCCACTTTTCAAATAAATAATAAATTCCTGCGCACCGCTTCAAATATACCAGGAGTCTGCTGAACTTCTTCACATGCAGCAAGAATACGCCCCGTAAGTTCTACAGTTTCAACTGGGGTAGCATACACTAAGGTTTTAACATGACCCCATAAAAAGAAATCAAGTGGGGTCAAATCAGGAGAATGTGGAGGCCACACCACAAGCCCTCCTCGACCTATTCATCTGGGAAAAGTGTTACTTAAAAATTCCCTGACTTCCGCCGTAAAATGAGCAGATGCACCATTGTGCTACAGCCACATTTGAGGTGGAACATCTTCCAAAAGTTCAGACAGGACATGGCGCAAGAAATTTAAATAAATTGCTCCTGTAAACCTTTAGGGTAGCAGATATGGTCCAATGAGTCTATCGCCAACAATCCCGAACCCAATGTTTACTGAAAATATTTGCTGGTATCCTTTTTGAACCACAGCATGGGGATTTTCATCATCCCAAATGTGGCTGTATTTATTGTTGAATATTCCTTCTTACGTAAAAGATGTCTCGTCACTAAACAGAACGTTTACTTGGCATTTTGGATCCTCATTACACCGCGGCAAAAATTCTACCCTTCTGGGAAAATCTGCTTGTACCTTCTGTGGATGATACGTATGTAGCTGCTGCTCATGTAGTACCTCCCATACTGAAACATGGGTAACTCCCATTTAGTGAGCTATGGCTCTTGAACTAGTAGAAGATTTTCAGCCACTCTCTCCAAAACTTCTTCCTCAAAATCCACCGTTCGCCTTGTTCTGTTAGCTCCACAGTTGGGTCTGTTGACAACGAATGTATCTTCCTCCCGCAGCCGACGTGAAACTACACTAAAGAACTTGTGCAATGGATGATTCCTATTTGGAAAATGTTCTTGGCACCGGCGAGCAGCTTCGCGTGCATTACCCCTGCAGCTCCATACTTGAACATCATGTCATGCTGTTCGGCAAAAGTATAATTCGCTATAACACAAAAATACGAAACACAGAACGAAAATAACGAAGAAAATAATTATCAGAAAAATTACAGAACGAAGAAAACGAATTGTAAATTGTTAATTTACATGTCAAGAAAAGAATCCTTCGTAAATAGAGCACTGCACCTAGTTGAGCTCAGCTTTGTGTTTATTCCAAATATGTTACTTAAATTTAAATAATGACGCAAATACTAAACCACAGCCCTACAAGTTTTAAATTTCCCGGCATTGATTACACGCAAACTGGTGAACGCATTCACTTATTTTGCACTCGGACACACTCAGTGTACCTAGTGGAGAGTGCTCTGAATACGGTTGCCCGTAATACAATCATTCTTGGACACGGTGTAATGCTTTGGTAGACGCCAGAGCTAGAACTTGCCTCTTGCAAAAAGGGTGATATATTATATTATACAGCATATACTTTTTCTTTTAGATAAAAATTTTGTATGTTATTTACACTAGAAACGCCATAGCTAGCAGAATAAATTGACAATAATTACCTGTTTTGCAGCTTAGATGAGCTTTATTGCAGAAAATTATTATTACATTTCTGCATTATTTTCGAACTCGGCAATATAATTATTTTCTCAAAAAGGCAAAACCTGTGGCGAAAACAAAAAATTTTCCGCCCACCCTGATTTATAACGCTTCAAGTAAAAATTGAAAATCTAAACAATTCAAGGGTCTCAAGAACCAACTCTTTGAATAATGATGGCTTTTGACAGGGTGGGGTTAACTATTAAAAGCAAGTGTTTAGGACACCAAGGCGAAAGCGGGCAGAATGTTTTGCTTGAAATATTATGACGCGGCCATTTTTGCAAGTCGACAAAGTTTAAAATGGGATGAAATTCAAAACATACTGTAACTCCCTGCGTCTCATATTCGAACTCGCTTACAGTTAACCACGGTTGACTTTTTAATGTGGCATAGCGTCGTTTTTGTGTAGTTTCAAGGCGCCCCCCCTATCTACAATATATGTGTTTGTGTTTTTTTTACAAAGACATAAATCACAATCAATTTCTGTTTTCTTTTTTAATTTAAAGGTTAAATATGTAAATCTAGTTCAGCAGAACATCTACGGGCCCCATATCCCTATGCGACGGCATACTTTGTATACCCCTATTTATGCTACTGGACAAACCGTAATTTTAATTTAAATGTTGACAGTCAGAAAACCGAGTAAAGTAGGTCTTTAAACTCAATTAGTTATTTTTTTTATATCAACATTTTCCTGTTGTAATCCCATTTTTGTCGATGCGGTTGTCTTAAACCTTTACAAATACGGAAAATACTTGTATTGCGAAAGTTGGTACAGAACTAACAAGGTTAAATTCCCAGAGTCATGCATTATACATTTCTCTTTTATATTGTCAACTTTATTTTCTTGCAAGCAAAATTACAGTTGATACTCGAACAAAAAAAATTACTTTTTCTGAGTGCATAACATAACATCCTCGGGGATTACGATCATTCTATAATTGTCTAAATAGTGAAGCTACCTAAGATAAAACAAAATCTAGATATATCGGTAAGTATATACTAAACCCCACTGCCTCTAAACGCTACTCCAAATAAGCAAAATTCATAGTTAGAATGTACAAAAATGTTTCAATTCTAAAAAGCTGGAAACCTGCAATTTAGATCACTCCTATTCAAAACCAAAACTTCCCTAAAATTACTAGTGCAGAAGTTAATACCAAGATATAATGGCAAAACTACAATCTTTGAAAACAGGCGCACGCGCAGTTACAGGTCACTGCTTATATTTTAGTATCTGTATATAACCTCAAAAATATCGAATTTTAAATTTGTTGGAAATGTACAGAATATAATGATATGCGTGTAAAAGTATCAATATCATGAAAAATATATTACTCGTTATAAATATTTTCACAGCATAGTATCTTATTTTATATCCGGCGAATCAGTAAGTTGTGCTATACTTTCTACTATTTGCTTGCAGTTATTTAAATCGTTTTAATTGTAATAGCAAAGCAACTCTGATTTCATATTTTTGCTTATCTTGTTATATTACTTGAATTTCAAACTATTCAATATTCGTACACAGTCCTGAGAGGACAGTAGTTGCATCAAAATTCATTTTCCTTTTCAAAATTAATTAGTAATTCCAATTTTAAAATAATTTATGCTTATTATGCCTTCCTTCCATCGATTCTGTTCTTAAATAGTAAATAATATAGATCAGTAATTTTTAATTTTTTATTTGTATTTTCAATGTAATTCAGTAAATGAGAAGTTACTATTGATCATTCTTACATAACTTTGATTAATTTGTATTTTAGTTATTTCCAAGGCCGAAGGAAGAACAATCACGATTTTTAAAACTCAGAATGGATCCTATTCAACAAGAAGTAGTCCCTGCAGAGGACAAAAAATTTCACTGCCCGGCATGTGACTTTAAAACTGCCTGGAGAGAAAACCTAAATCGTCACAGAAAAACCCATTCGAATGACAAACCCCACAACTGCAGCTTTTGCGATTTTAAATCTACCTGGAAGCAGTCATTAATTTTTCACCTCAGGACACACACTGGAGTAAAGCCGTTTGATTGTGTCTCTTGCGATTATAAATGCACCAGGAAAGCCGACTTAATCCGCCATTCGAGAATCCATACAGGAGAGAAACCTTTTAGTTGCACCCTTTGTGAGTTTAGATGCGCTCGAAAACTGCAGCTCCTTAGTCATTTGAGAACTCACACTGGGGAAAAGCGGGAAAAGTTATACAGTTGTGTTTATTGTGACTACAAGTTTGCTTGGAAGGTAGATTTAACTCGCCATATTAGAATTCATACGGGAGAAAAGCCGTTTAGCTGTACCATATGTGATTACAAGTGCACAAAGAATTCTGATTTGACACGGCATTTGAAAACCCACACTAAAGAAAAATCGTTCAGTTGCAATTTATGTGACTTTAGGTGTTATCGTGAAAAACAGTTAAATAATCATTTAAGAACTCATTCGGGTGAAAAACGTTACAGTTGCATTTATTGTGATTATAAGTCTGCTTATAATGTGGACATAACTCGCCATCAAAGAATTCACACTGGAGAAAAGCCCTTCTGTTGCACTTCTTGTGAGTTTAAGTGTGTTAAAAAATCAGATTTAACTCGCCACTTAAGGATTCACACAAGAGAAATCGGGTGCTTTCTCTGTGCTTTTAAATGTGCTCGAAAATCACAATTAGTGCAGCATATGAAATCTCATAACAAAGAAAAAAGGAAGAAGATACTTGCACAAGCAAATAGGAATAAAGATAATCCAGTCGTAACTGTGAAAGTAGAACCTGATTTTGAGGAAAGCTGTGAAAATGACGTCAACATAAATTTGTTGTTGGACCCACAGCTAGGTGGATGTGAAGATCGACCGAATGAAGTTAAAGTAGAAGAACTATATATTAAAGAAGAAGCTTTTCATATGCACGAAGAATTTAGTAATGACACAGATAATCTTATAGGCCACTGCTAAAATTTTAATATCTTACGACTAATTAGTTTTATAATATTTTGAATTATTGTGTAATAAATCAATAATATAAAATGTATTATTTTAATGTCTTTTCTTACTTTTCCCCACAAGTTGAAGATAAATTGAGGTATTATTCATAATAATGAAAATTTCAAACAAACAATGAGCTTATATTACGTTTTAACCAAAGCTGTTATAGAGTATGTGGATACAATATTGCACACTAGTGACAATACAATTTTGCGACGCCCAGCCCAAGTGCTAATGGTGTCCCAGGTTACCAACTGAGTTTATAGATAAGGTATCTTGGCTTATTTTAAATTTATAATTTGTGACAACTGTAATGATATGTTGTGTGACATATGGATTCTACTAAGTAAAAAATCACTAATGTGCATTATTTTCGATATATTTTGTGACATTGCATTTTTTGGTTATCACTTTAATAATTAATTTATACAACTCATGAGCCCAAGGTATAAAATACATAATTTCAATAATTATTATCATTACGCTCCCCTTTAGTATAATGTTTAGTTTCAAAAAATCTACCGATTATAATGATAGGAATAGTAATGCCTTGCAGCATCAGTGGAGCAACAACACTAATTTACTCCACTATGATACGATTTGATGAAAGTTATGAGAAAATGATAAAATCAAGTTGAAAAAACCCTTTAATTTTCATAAACGCGCAAAAATGCAAATGTACATTTCGGGAAAAATAATTTCTAATTGCCTGCTCTCTAGGTCATGTTGTTGCTTTGCTCCAGCGTGCAATCTAACAGCAGTGAAGATGAACACTTAGCGGTCGAAATGTACGTTTGCATTTCTTGCTCTGTTTTATGAGAATGAAAGAGTTTATCTTCAGCAGTTGAATTTGGTTCCTGTTTACCTATTTATTTATATAAAGATATTCGTAATTTTACATCCACATACCAATGATTAATGTATTTTAAGATAGTTTGGTTGTAAATCCTATTATTTATTTAATTTTTGCATTTTCTCGATTTTAACCAATACTTTTGTAGTTTTAATAATTTTACGAATCCCCAAGTGACGCTATTGGCTATACAGTCATTGTTGGTGTTCCTAAGTAGCTTCACAACAGCATGCCGCATCTATTCTCTATCTATAGCATCCTTGGTTTTAATAAATTTTGCCATTTGCTTGAACAATAATTAATACAAACTGAGAATATTCACATCACAATAGTTATAACATTAATTTACATACCTATACCACTATGGAAAACATTTTCAAAATATACCTAGAATATTACAAATTGAAACAAACGGATAGGTATTGTAAAACTTATCTAATTACTAATGTCTCTAACAATGACACACACATTGCAATATCTATATTTCTACAAAATACTTGGATGTTTTTTCAGCACACTCGTTTAAATAATGTTCGCACTCATCAAAATATTGTTTAGATTTAAATTACCATTTTAGTATAAAATTTCGGTATATTTACCACTTACTGTAAATAGTAATATCTTCTAACTTAAATGAATCATACTTTGATAGCACAGCAAAAAATACTTTATAATGTAATGTGTATTCACACATAAAAGTCATAAAAGTGTTTTTATTTACTATCAAGTATTTCTATTACGGCTATAATTATTAATAATAATTATATTCATAACAGAAATATCACTTGCAATACATTTTAATATTTATTGATTTGTGTTAGTACTATTTAGTTATATTACAAAAAAGGTTTAGTTTTCATTCGTATGAGAGATATATGTATTAGATTACAATATGTTT
>JABXWE010026426.1:0-29325 GCA_014611495.1 Limonius californicus
CCCCCCAGAAAGATCTCTAACAGAATCTAGCCCGGACTATGTGGAGGCTACGGATGAATTTCACCGTTCAATTAATCTGGTATGGAAAGTTTCATCTTGATAGTTTGAGACAATTCTATAGGTGCTCAGGCATTTTGAAACCACATACGCTGTCTAACATAAAAAGGAATGTCTGCTAAAAGTTGAGGCAGATCATTTTTTTATTCTTCTTAGTAATTTAAATTGCCATCAAAGACATGGGGACTAACCATAAAGTTTTCAACGATACGACACCACAAACTTACAGCAAAAATTAAGTGTGCTGACCATATCCAATGTGGGTTATCTTGTTAATAAAAATGGCAATTATGTCATTTATACACCCATCAGTATTAATGTCGCTTCGTCAGAAAATAGAATATTTTTTAAAAACAGTGGTCAGTAGTAACTTCCTTTCTTAACTTTAGTAGGGTGTTGCGCTAATGTGACGTTGTAAGAATGAAACCGGTTTGCTTCTAAAATTTTAAATAGTGAACTGTGGCTGAAGCCTACAATTCTTGCAACTGCTCGTTGGCTTATATGGGGATTACCAGTTACTTGTTCGACGACTGCCGCTTAAGCTTCTACAGCTCTGACATGTCGTTGTCTTACTTTTGACCTGGCAAACTGTCCATATTACCGCATATTTTGTTCCAAACGCCTAATGGCATTATGTGATGAGAGGGGTCTATCCGGGTATCTTTGTGCATATTGAATTCTCTCAAAATCAACATAATATCCGTTGTCTCGCTATTAGAATACCTTTAAATTGATTGTTATTACCACGAGGATCTATACTAATCAACAACTTTGTACAGAAGTTTGTTAAGTTTTGAATATGGTTTTGATTCACATGTGAGGGGTGTAGTCTTCCTACATGCAAGATAAAATGATCACATAGTATACACGATATTTAATTTTTTTCGAATGCGGTTCTTTTTATTTGTAGGTGTTTCTGTCGCGCTAGAATACTTCTTAAAACCCGAATGCTCTTTTAGTTGGTAATTATTATATAATATTTTTTGAAAATAATTTAATTAGTTGTGATAGTAAACTAATTGGTACACAAATTTCGAGGTTAATTTTGTCATGCTTTTTACACATCAGTATATCCATTGAATTTGTTCAAGCTGTGGGATCATTTTTTCATTTAAACAATTATAAAGTGTTACTAGTTGCACTATTACACTTTTGAAAATTTTCTTTGTAGTTCCAATATATTCTGCAGCAGTTCTTTTTGTATAGTTCAGGGAATTGTTATTATCTTTTGTACTTGTAGATAGTATTTTTTTTAAATTACATTTACTATTTTCCTCTTCTGTGCTTCATCTTGTACTTTGATATAACTTTGTAAATTGTTTTCCTACCTCTAATGTTCTACATTTGTCTGTTATTAGAACTCCATCTTTATTTACTGATTCAACTGCTTCTTCTCTGATCTTTGCAAAATCTTCATGCTTTATTTTCTTCCGAATTTTTAAGCTATACTTCAGTTCTATACTTCTTATGCCTTATTTAGTAACTCCTCTCAATGTTTTATTTATATTTACGTATTCAATTATACTCTTCATTTTTTCTTCATTTACCTTGTAAGGTTTAAGAGAGTTTTGTTTTGATTATAAATAATGTAACGCAGTCTTTTAAATTGCATTTATTTAGTCTGTTTGTACCCTAAATATTTTCTTAGCACTTTCGAGATGCTCTCTATGTTTATTTGGTATCGTTGTTGTAGGATTTCTTGATCTAATTTTTATGTAAGATTCTGTATATTTTTTGCACCTTTCTAAATCCTTAATTATATTTACGGTGTTTCGTACCAGCACGCTATGACTTCCTATAGCAAACCGTTGGAATACACTTACATTTTGGATTGTATACGTATGTATACTATCTTATTTAAATAGGCACCGGCGACAGATAACTTATTTAGAGGACAAGTGTAAGGGGTGAACCTGCTTGAAAAGAGCCAAATTGAAACGTTAGAACTCATTAAATATCTACCCCCAGTAAGTGCGTGCTATTGGATTACATCTTCTTCATTTATTTCACTTCTATTTCCCTACAACTGTCATATCTTTTATGAAAATCTATTGCTTCTACCATTCGAAATTAGTAAGGAGAAAGTGAGAGATATAGTGCTCTTGAGATATTCTTCGTAGTTCAACAATGAAATCTGCCATCTGTGTACCCGGTTTGGGTTGTTGCTGCCAAGTCTGGTCCGACAGGCCGTTGCCGACCCCTCGGATCGATTTTTATATACAAACCAATGCAATTAATTAATTTACAGCCGCTGTAACCAGCTGAGATTTTAGCAGTTGCAATTGGTTGTTATTTGGGCAATGTAATTCGTGCACAATAAAAGCATAATTTAAAGTCCTTCCAAGCCGATTTTATGTTTATCTATTTTATTTTATGTTTTACACGCTCAAAATACGTGAATTCGTCTATTTGGTCCCATATGCATGTGTCTCGAATCTTCCACACACGTATATATTTTATCTATAATTACAAATCTTAGCAATAAAGTATGTTTTGATTTTTTGACAGTTTACCTTATTAGGATGCAATATTTCTGTTAAATTCAGTTTGGAAAGAATTAGAGTAAAAGCGACACCATAAAGACGAATAAAAATCTAGCTAAAATTTTCTTGTTATAATGCTTAATAACGTAGTGTTCTCTTTCATAAACAATTTCAAAAACTACTAGATAATACAACTACCTAAAAATTATATTATTTTTTCCACGATTTACATAGCTTCTCAGCGTTATTTACTGGAACAGCTTTTATTCTGCATACTGACCTTATTTAAGACTGTCATACCTTTCCATAAATTTTGTATTCCAAATTCGAATCGTACATATTCTGTTGCATGTTACTCTTATTCCCCTATACTTATACTATGTATGTTCTTTAATAATCCGCCAACAGCTTTCTGAGCGCAAGCCTCATCTTTATCACGTGCTTCGCCTCAGAGCCACGTTAGAAACATAGGCTGTTTGGGAAATGGTGCATGGTAGGTTGCATCACAAGATTTTCATACACTGTCGTGGAAGTTGTGAAGAATCGAACCCAAACCGTAGTTGACGTTTTCACCAGAAATCCAGCGCTCTGTCAACCGAGCTACCACTACACTATAATAATTATATACCCCTTTTGGACACTGTGCAGTAGTTTCCAGATTGGGAAAATGCTTGCGGAAACAGGTTTTATACAGCTTTCGGAAGAAATAAGGCCTGAATTTTGTAAGTGCAAGTGTGAATCACGGAGGGCACATATTTAGCTTAAGGCTGGTATTTGGAAAGAGATATTTGATAAGAAAGTTGTCATTCTAAATGCCAAATTTCTGCTAAACAGTTGAACCTAGAAGCATTCTCATTTTATAAATTGGTTATACAATGCTTTCTTATCCAGTGTAAAGAAATAAAATTTAAATCTTTTTGATAATAACTTTGATAACATGGTGGACTAAGCTATTCAGATAGTAAATTTTGATTAATCACATGTTTAACTTGTTCAGCGTCGCCGTAATTTAGTTGTTACTACTGAAAATAGCTTTAAAAATTTTCAAAATTTTATTAAAACTTAGGCAGCACTTGCAGGAACAAAATTATCCAAGCATATTGGCCTTCGTTCACTACGGATGACAGGTTAATCTGATAAGCACTTGTTGTTTGTGCATTGAACTGAGCACCAGTACTTAGATAAGGTGAAGAATTTCACTTTCATGTTCAGCTAATAGTAACTAGCGTAAGCTTACATTATAAAAAGTTAGACAATAACTTCTTCAGTAAACCCGAAGTTTGCTTACAATATGAGAAAGTATTATTTTATATGAAAAAATTCGACATTGAGGTTTCTGCGGAAATATTCATGTGTGGTCGCCGAGTTACTTATCATATGTAATGTAATATATAGTAGTATGGGTATAGGAGATATAATATTAATATTATACAATTATGCTTTACGGCGTGCGTTTAGGCGAACAGCTTCGCTCACTTTCTCAAATATATCTTTAGGGGCCAATTTCTGAAAGGTCGGGGATCTATTACTACCGGAAAAAGAGGTGAAAAATATTTCAATGACGTATTATTTAGCCACATGTACTTGTTTTTTGTTATAATTTCCATACTACAAGACATAAAATATCTTTTGTTAGCAATACTAAGCTGTCCTTCGATGTGGTATATATAACGGTTATTAGTTTTCAGTTTAAATGTTCAAACCCCAACAGCACAAAAAGTTATTCCGTCCACTGTTGAATACAAGCTAGCTCTAAAATGACATTTTATTTCTAAGCTTGCGTTATATCCCACCAAACCATCTGAACGAACCGCTAGAAATGGACATTCCTGGTCAACGTGTATCCCCCAAGGACTTACTTCAAGTGTTAAATTTTTAAATTGTTCGATGGCCCTGTTTTCTTTATAGCATCCGTATTTGGTGTCTCTCGTACCTATAAAATGACTGTAGAGAATGTTTTTACGCTATTGGCGGTGTATCTTGTTTGCTGCAATCTGCATACTGTTCTAAATTTGGAAGCAGTTAATCTTTTTCGCATTTCATGCACTGACTTATTGGATCGATACTGCCCAACAGTTTATTCTAAAACTGCCTGAATATTGGTACCAAGTTCTTTTATAAAACTTTCTCTCTTTTGAAGGCTGTCACGCCTTTAATTTTTACTACATACAAAAATTGGTTTAATTACAAAAACAACCTCGCAACTCCGCCACTGCTTAGGTAGAAAATTAACAAATTGACAGATGGTAGTATCCCGGAAACCCAATCGAAGAAGGAGTAGGTTCAAAACAATTAATTAATTCATAGGCGCCACCGACTTATAATTTTCTAGCATGGTCCGAGATAGTAAATGAGAAGTTGGACCCCAAAATAGATAATTATCTACCTTTATATCTTCCTAGCTGTCCTTTACGTACACTTAAATCCAAATAATTCGTCGTAAAATAAAAGACAAGTTGCAACCAAATCTCTGTCTACTTTATAAAACAACAAAACACAACCACAGTTCTAATATTTCTATGCAAGAACAATGATTTAAGATAAATTAGTAGTTCCAATTTTACGTTACTAGAACGGAATATAACGAAACTTAAATGGGCAAGACTCAAACAATTTTTCAGACTTTTATTGCGCTACACAACTATATACTAGAGATTTTTAGCGCATTCCATAACTTCAAAGGCCTTCGCGTCACGAATTCATGCGTGATCAAACTATCAAAAACTATCGTCAAGGCGTGAACTCTTACAAATGCAATATCAACCCACTATTGGAGTACCCTGTATATCTGCTTTACGTAAAATTTTAATATGGAATATTACAATAGTATTTCATATGTACACATATCCCCAATTAAAGACCCAATGACACAATTCTGTAACCCCAACCAATTAATAAATTAATTCTTAAATAACCATAAAGAAATTGTGAACAACAAGACAAGGTTATACAGTTTTTAAAATGCACTTCCCTTGATCACGATGTGGCGGCAATCAGCTCGACCGTACACCAAACTCCCTATCTATAGACCCAGGCGTCCACTCGGTTCGGGAAAAGCCTTCCCAAGGTTACTCGACGATGACAGCGTATCAATTTGAACAATACGTATAAATTGAGAGTTTTTCTACTGCGTCGCCTTAATTTCTGGAAGTCCAGCCGTACGAATTTTGCCTTAATTAAATTTATCGGAGATTAGAATTAAGGTTCGGGAAATTAAGACAAGACAAAAATTTTCTGATCATAACCAATTCACCAGTAGATGGGCACTGGCCTCTCACCAAAAATATCTTCTTAACCGGAGTAAATTCTATATTGGAAATAAATTCCTGGTGATTTGCTTCCCTACAACTATGGGAAATGCTCCTGTGCAGTGACTCTCAAAGCGGAAAACTAATTCCCAAACGACAAACGATTTTAATAAATAATTCACTATTCACAATATACTTCCGGTAAGGTTGACAATGCTTAACCCACTGATTTAATTACGAAAACTGTCTTTAGAATCTCTTTCCCCCCAACTTTTGAAACTCCAAAACGCCTTGCGTCGACTTGACAGGAAAGGTAACTTCGAAATATTAAAAATTCCTATAAGCTTGAGAATAACTAAATATGTATGTATAAAGGGTTTCCTTCTTTTAGGCGCGGAAATCGTTACAAGGCATATTGTTTCTGTTATATCTGGCATTTATTCCTCTACTAACCCATAGTCCCCATCAGCTTCAGCAATAGTTTTTCGGATAGGCATTTTTAATTTCATTGTTTTCTAGATAGTTCAAATCTACCCTTTCTGGTTTTACAACAAATAGACGTATATTTAAGATACATAGCTTCAACGATTCCACGTCGGTTCCCCAAGTTATGAGCAATTACTGCAGCATCACATCTACCTTGATATGATCGTCCAAGGGAAAAATTAAATCTTTGCCAACGTAGCAGAAATTGTCTTTCAACAAATATAAATTTCAGAGAAGCTTAAAAACCTCGTGTAAGTAATCAGATAGCCCAAAACTATCACAATGATTCAAACTAGATGAAGCAAACAAAGAAAACAGAACCATAAACTGCGAATTCGGATTTAACTTAAAAAAAATACAACATTCAGAGGAGTCTAAAACAACCTGGTGGCTGCTGATTCATGCCCCTAAGGCGTTGCAAATGTTTAGATTCTTATTTTAAAGATTAACAATATTTGGTGTACGTATTACCAGCTAGGTATACGATGCGCTGTGGATTGCATATAACCGTTTCAACTTTAAATTCAGATTTGTTTCTTGACTAAAGACTAGCCTTAAACTTAACATTAAACGTTGCAGAAGCAAGATACGTATGATTATTAATGTACGCATTTCCTTATATATCACACCTAACGCGTTTCATGGAATAATTAGCAAGCAGCGTCAATTATAATTAGAGTTCGTGACATATATATGCAAGGTGTAACTATCGTACCTTTGCAACGTCACAAAACGATTCGCCAAATCCGTATATAAACGAATAAAATCACGGTATGTACGCTTTGGCGGATTATCTCTTATTACATTCTGGTACGTTTTGTCACGCAACCAGTACGGTTAACGCATTCATATACGCAACACGACGTAAATTATAAACGATGTAATTTACAGGAGATAACTACTCCACGTCTAATGGGAAATTTACTATAATTATTTTAATTATTCCAGTTACATCACTATAAAATTTGCCCGCTTTAAGATTACAGCTTTAATCCTTTAAACATTTTCTAGCAAATATGTTCAGAAAGGAGACATCTGACTGTTCCCTTTCTTCTTGCTTTATCGGGCGCCTCAAATCTGTACACAAATAAATTACGAAGTTTTAAATAGCATCTCCCCCATTTTTCTTGGAAATTCAATTCATCTGATAAAACATTTTTAAAAATTTCCAACTTATATCCAACAGTAAGACCACTTGTAGTTTAGAAGTCTTTTTACTCATAGAATTTACAATTATCCCGGATAATAAGAAATAATCAGGAAGTGAAGATAACCTAATGTCGGTAACTAGAATTTTATTGTGCTCTTGCTTAAAGAAAAGGTAGTACAATATGTTAATAATATTAAAATACAGCTTATATTATACTTGAATCTCGGACATACATAATTCCTGAATTTCTGAGAACGCGCGAGAAAGCTGAAATACATTGAAATAATTGGTTTCTGCTGCGCATGGCTTAAATATATTATCAAGTTGGGGTGCATTGCTAAAAAGTAATTAATATGACAATAGACTGCAATAAATGAAGCTTCACTAGGAAGATTTCACAAAAACTGATAGCCATGCAAGAAGGAATAGATGGTACAGTAATTCTAATATCCCAACCTAAAAAATAAAGATGCGAATGAACATAATATGAATGAACAGCTACGCAACATATACACAACAAACGAACTACCTTGGAGACCTTAGTCTAGTAAATGCGTCAGCGGAAAATCTCCAAGTAGATGCAAACGACACAAGAGAACGCTTGGATCAATTTAGATAAGTCAAGCCGAGAACAGATTAAAATAGAAATCATTGAAACAAGCCTTTGTACAATTATGGACAACAATTCTGAAAAATGCATTTTGAGTAGAATTTTGCGACTAACTGTAATTTATTTTATATACGATAAACGAATAAACATCGAATTTTGTCCAACATCGTTCAGCCATTTTTATGTTCAACAGTTTCTTTTTCTCTATATTGATTTATACATAAGTATCATGTACAAGGCGTCTCTAAGAGGCCTGTACAAAACGCTACCACATATTCCTGAAACCTAGATAGGATGATTTAACCCAGTGGTTCCCAAACTTTTTAAAGCGCAACCTCCTTCTGGCCAAAAGTTTTCTAGCATCTCACTCTTGTAGTATTCAACTACAAACAGAATCAGCGGCTAAAGGGCCAACTGACATCATCTATTACCAAACAGTACAATTTATTCATTTGTTCTCCGTGTTTCCGGAAAAATTTACCATATTTGGGAGGGTGCTAGATGGCATTAGAATAATCTGAAAAATGCATTTTGCTTTATATAAATAGCGGACCACGATGAGATTAGATCATTTCAAAATTGTGTTGTACTGCTGACCGTGTGTTGAGTGCAATAAATCGATAAAAAAATTTTAACGTTAAGTACGAGCTATACTCCTTTGGTTAAAGATAGATAAGTTTTTAAAAGGGTTATTAGAAGCGCCAGTGTGTACTTTGTCGAGAGGTGTTAATAAAAGAAAGTAGGAATGCATCGAAGCTATTTCGACATTTAAATACAAACATCCAGACAAGAAAGAAAAGCTTGTGACATTTTCTGAAAGAACTATCAATGGAAAAACACTGGACTATCAAGTTATCGAGTTGCATTTCGCATTGGAAAAACCAGTAAACCACATACAATTGCGGAAGATCAGATTTTACCAGCAGTTGTTGAAATGGTGCAAATAATAGTTGGTGTATAAGAGGCTGACAAGCTGAAAGCAGCACCCCTCTAATGATACTATCCAAAGAAGAATAAGTGACATGGGACAATATATCCGAATACCAGTTATTACAAAATATTAAGAAGTGCACGTACTTCTCATTGCAGGTGGACGAATCCATGGATATATCTGTGTATAACTGTGTCCAATTTATATCATTTGCAAGATACATTACTGGACACGGTATTACAGCAGATATTTAATTTTGTACTGCATTAGAGGTCAATACCACCAGAAAACGTTTATTCGACATTTTTATGCAAAGTACTAATAAGTACGAGATTGGATGGGCAAAACCCGTTGCTATATGCAGTATGCACTAATGGCACCAAGCTTGTGATAGGACGATATGGTCGCGATATGGTCTTATTCTTAGATTAAAAGAAATAATGCCAAATGCTACACGGCTGTACTGTATTTTACATTAAGAATAAAATCAAAATCTTTACATTCTGAAACAGATTGTGTTTTGAAAAGTGTCATTATAGTGGTAAATTCCATTAATAGAAAAGCATTTCAGACTAGTATTTTGCGAAAAATTTCTGAAGATATGAGTTTTTTATATGCAAATCTTCTTCATCATACAGAATTAAGATGGATTACGTGGTGTTGTCTCAAAAAGTGTTTTCCAGTTAAAAGCGGAACTTCTGATGTACCTGCAAGATGAGAAACCGAAATATGAGAACATATGAGGGAGGTTCAAATTTGACCTGCATTTTATTTTGTTCTGAATTGAATTTCCGTAATTGAAGCGGTTTTATATTCATCGAAGTAGACACGTCATGCAACGTCATAAACAATTGCAACTTGATTGTATCAATACTGTCAGTTGTATTAGCAATGCCGTGCAACAATGTGTCAAATTCTGTTACACAACGTGTAATTATTAAATATCCTTTCACTGAAGATATAAAAGCGACGGATATTCATCAGAGACTTCAAAAGCAGTTTGAAGAAGAGTGTTTATCACTCAGAACAGTCTTGGAGTGGTGTAAATCCTTCCATAATAGTCGTGAACGCGTGTCGAACTTGATGCATGCTGCCCGCCCAGCGTCTGCTGTGAATCTTGGGAACATTCAGAAAGTTCACCAGCTTATCCGGAGCAATAGGCGAATATCTAGCAGGGATTGTAAACATTAGTGTTGGTAGTGTTGAAACTATTGTCCACGACAAGATTAAATTTAGTAAAATTAGCGCCAGGTGGGTTCCAAAACAACTTTCCGGGCAACAAAAGCAGAAACGACTTGAGGTTTGCATGACTTTTTGTCATGTATCATAACAACTTATGAGACCTGGGTACACCATTATATCCCAGAAAGCAAGAATGTTAGCATGGAATGGCGTCACTCAAGCTCATCTCCGTCCAAAAAATTCAAAATATAACCATGGGCTGGCAAAGTTATAGCGACTGTATTCTGGGACGCTATTGGACCAATTTACGTCGATTTTCTCGAAGAAAGAAAAACAATCAATTTAGCTTATTACAGTGAGCTTCTTGGAACGCTTAACCTGGCCATACGAACAGAAAGACGCGGTCTCTTAAGCAAAGGCGTTATTCTACTGCACGATAACGCTCGCCCACATATAGCCCATCTAACGAACAATACATTGACTAAATTGGGCTGGGAAATACTGCCGCACCCCCCATATAGTCCGGACTTGGCCCCAAGTGACTATCATCTATCTCTTTGGGCCACTGAGAAAGTTCTCGGGAGCCAAGCAATTCGCCTCTAATGAGGAAGTGAAGGATGCGGTGCAAAATTGGCTACGTCGCGTCGTCAACCAAAAGAATCTTTTTCGACGGGAATAGGGAAGCTACCGGAGCGATGGAACAAGTGTATTTTAAAGAAGGGTTGTTACTTAGTAAATTGATGTAGACATAATATTAATTTATAGTTTGTATTAACCAGAAAAAATAAAATGCAGGCCAAATGTGAATCACCCTCGTATCTTCAATTTCCTTTGTCTGTCGAGGCTGGCTTTCCTAGCTGATACTTTCGAGAACGTAAAGACTCTGAATAGCAATTTGCAAGGCCGCGGTAAAACATAATAGTAGCCACAGACAAAATTAACGGATTGATAGAGAAACTTAATTTCTGGTCGACTTCAATTGGAAGAAAGAAGTTCATTCCATTGCAGTGAAGAACTCACGAAAGACTTAGTTAAGGATGTTAATATGATAAATTCTGAGCACGTGTTTACAGATATGTCAGTTAATTCGCATAATTTAAAACAACACATTTCGGCAACCATGAAAGAAAAACTTATTGAAATATCATGTGATGGAATGTTGAAACTAGACTTTTTCCCCAAGGCGTAGATTGCATCAATTTTGGACCAAAAGGATACAAGAATACCCCGAGCTTGTGTACTATAAAATGTTTGGTGCCACTTGCTACATCATATTTATGCGAAATAAGTGTCTCGTTTATGACTGCCACCAAAACACAAAACGTAGGAAATTAAGTCGAACTTGAAAATGATATTATTGTTTGTGTATATCGGCTACAGATCCCAGATTTGAAGAGCTAGATGTTGTTTTTACTTTGCAACTTATTTTTATGGCTACAGTTATTTATGTGTAGGTTCTTGCATTTATTGAAAATGTTAATACTTAGGGATGAATTATTTTTGTTTACTTTGTGAAAGGCAAAAATAAATGTCCCGCGGCCTGTCCCTGACCTAGAGAATTCTCTTCATTTGTGGTAGACGTTGGTCTACGAGGTATAGGGGATCTCTGACACTACCACCTCCCATAATTCTTCTAAGAGCTTCACTTATTGATGATTTGTTAATCGGATTCCGATCTGGATTCAGGTAAATTGCCTTAAATTTTAACCCAACTTACCTAAATACTGAAGTTTACTGTGGCAGAGTTACAGCCTTCTATAGTGAGATTTGTCCAATCACTTTTCTGCATATAATTATGGTAGTAGTTGGACCAATGCTATGAAACTTTTGTGCTTACATTGGATGTGGACGTGGGATGATTTGGTAATGCTTTCTGCAACATATTTTACATTTTTTTCTTATTTTTAACAAAAAGGGTTCTCTTGTTAGTACGAAGTTTCCAAATTTTCATTGTCATATGAACACTTGGGTTTATCGACTTTTAACAGGAGTACCTTTTCTGGGTATTTTCGCATATCAAACAAAATTATTTTGTATTATTTTATTATCAAAAAATATAAAAACCAAAATAATGAAGAAGATATTGTGGAAAATAGTACCTAATCCTCCCACTTGGGACGCCTCTGGTGCATTTATTAAAACGAAACTAGGCTCTAAGCTGCAAGCGTAATGAGTAACGTATGGTCCATCTATTACTATAATTATATGCAAAAGCGTGATCGGACAGGTCTCAATTTAAATGATTATAACTCCGTAACAACGCATTTTTGGACTCATGTTCATATAAACTTTTTTTTATTTTAGTGTTGGAAACGCGCCTCGCTTGCGGGGGGCAAACATTTTACCTACGCCGGCAAGTAAATCTAACAACCAAGACCGCCAAACATTCTGCTATCAACGATCAATTAACTAGTTTTTATAGAGATCAGTTAAATAAGATCTTAAAAACATAATAGTTTGGCGTGTTGATGATTTCTGCTGACCTACTTCAACCACTATTTGTACTCAATTGATTGCCATTACAGTATGCAACGATATTATCGATAAAGGGTTTACTAGAAAGCAATTAATATGTGTCTTTCTACTTTACATTTAATACAACTATTTAGTAGGAGTAGTATCGTTTAGTTGATACAATTATTTTATAGTCCAAAACAGTGGCAGGGAAAACTATCATCCTATAAGTTTCTTAAGGGCTTAAGCAGTCAGTAAAAGTAGCCGTTTAAAATGCTTGATAAACCTTGATGTAAGCTCTACAAGTTGTCTTACGGAGGTCTGACTATTGAACTATACAATACATATCTAAAAACATAATCATTTTTCATCTAAATAAATAAAAGGGAACCGCAACCGTATAGTTAACGCAATAACGTTTTCTTACATTGAAGCATGTTTCCAAGAAATAATAATAACAACCTAAAATTAAGTTTAAAAACCATTTAGCACTGATACAATTCAATTTTTTGCAACTGACTTCTAATCTACTTTTAAATCTCTGCCAGAATGTCTATAAAAACTTGGGAAATGTTGTTCTTCCTGAGAATACAGTTGCATTTGGGATTGTTGGATATTGTTTAATTTCGACTTATTGAAATTTTACGGATATGAAGAAAAACTACAATGTAGTGATAGTTAGATTTCATTAAGGTTCAGAGTTATATTTATTTAAATTCTCGAAAGAAATTTTAAGAATCTCTTAAGATTTATCAAGCAATTTTAACATCGACTTTTACCATGTGCAAAAGACTTTATGAAATTTGTCGGAAGGTCCTTAAGTTATGCATTCAGAAGTTTCGGGTTCTAAGTAAAAAATTACTTTTTTTAATTTTATTTAGTTATTATTATTATTTAAACATTCACACTACATCCCCCTCCCCGAACCGTTTTCGCATAACTTCAGCTGCTTGCATCCCTTACATATCCCATTCATGCAACATGCACCATAAACTTAACTAAATGAAATACGGTCGTCGCCTCAGCTGGGGTTTGTCCCCGCGGTCGATTGAGCCGTATTTCACTGTTACCTCGACCGACAACGCTTGTTCGCACTGCCCCATCGAGATCCCACAAGTATAAAATAACTGTAGTAACGGGACTATACTTTGATAACTATCAAATAATTGTAAATGATGTAAAGTTTATGGCTTGGCTAAAGATAAATTTTGTTTTCTACAGTCAACACTGTATAATATAAACATAAATATATAAATAATCATCGACGGTAACTATAGTGTTCTCAAATTCGAGTTAAACAGTAGTAGTTTTTTGTCGATTAACTTCAGATCTTCCTGTAAACATTCTCGTGTATAAAATTATTTCATTCGGGAAACGTGTTTTAAAATATTAACTAATAATCAACAGTTTTACCAAATAGATTCGTTTTTTGATTTGTTGAATCTACGGCCTACATGGAAACTGTATTAAGATCGTGACTGACGTTAAGGAAAAGTGTGGTAGATTCCGAACGAGTAGATCGATCTGTTTCTTTATTGTCATTACCTTACCACCACATTATACAATTAAATGGAATAGAGGTAATACGAAGATCGTGCTGCAGCAAAGATTTATTCGAGAACCTCTCAGAGGTAATTGCATCCTTTCAAGTTTGCAGTTCGCCTTGCACTGAAAAACGCATTTTTGCTGGTGTAAATCAAAAACGTATATTCCATCTTCAACTTTCTGTATTATATAGACTCCACAGTTGGTGCTTGCTATAGAAGCATTGTATTTTAAAATCGAATATAGTTTAACCCTGCAAAGTGAGAAAATTGTATGAAAAATTATAAATCCCTATTATAACCGTGAACACATATGGTCGAACTACTATACGAATATTTTCCCCATTAAACTAAGAAAATTACTTTCTTTATTCAGAATATATGAGCCTTTTTTGATCAACGGAGTATATAGGTATATGCCGGAGGCAAATGTAGAAGTATATACTACCTTAGAAAATTTTAATTTCAAAGATTGTAATTTTCTATTCAAAGCCACATCTCAAATGCATTATCTTTTACCTTGTAGGGAACGTTAATAATAGCCCCCTTTGATATTATCAACGAATGTAGGTACGCAATTTTCAATTTCACGTGGTTATACACAAGGTTATAATATGCCTCAGGTCAAGCTGTTCTAAATTGATTTTAAAAGAAGTGTGCACAGCTTTGTATACGTATACTTTACATATTAGTATTTTTATTAACCCTCCAGCTGAGTAATTTTTTGACGTAGCATAAAAATGTTTTTTCATGCATACTTTTATACCAAATACCTTTTTTTTTACTGGCGCAATTTTAGCATTATAATATAGCAAATGTATAAAAAAATTACAGACCTGCATCTGAAATAGTAATTTTCCAACACTTAGGAGAAACAAACTTAAATTTCTACCTAATTATATTTTTGCGGATATGTATTTAATTTTGGACGAATGATGCCAGTAATTTCAATGCAAACGTTGCTCTTACCGCAACAGGTGAACGAACAGCCTAGTTAGAGGAAGACGTACTGGAGGCTTTTGAAAACGAAGCTGGATGCAGTACTGAAGATATTGCATGCCAATTTAATGTAAGCCATGGTATCGTGTATCTTTTTAATTTGACGCTAAAGTAGGCGCTGAAAGGTTCATTTTGAACGTGCCACAAATCAGCTGTTTTAAACTAACCACACTTTTTACGTTTGCGGTCGTTTACTTGGATTTCTTAGCTTTGTGGGCTAATGGCCCGCAATTTTAAAAATCAGCTTTCTACAAGACTAAATACGTAAGCATAATACAGTTTATGTTTTATAGGTTTAACTAAAACAGAATATTTCTTTATAGACATCAATTTCACTGTCTGTAACCTCTTCAAATAAAATGGTTTTGCTACAGGAATATAAAATTGTCTCAACAAGTTTAGTTGTTAGTTAGCGCCTGCCACAGAATATTAAAGATGTCCACTTCTATCCTTACGTTTGCAGTCTGTCCAACAATTACCTGAAGCTGATTATCCTCAGCGTGTCGAATATTGTCAGTGGTTCCTAAATATCCTCAATGACGCCTTATTGGAGAAAACTTTTTTCACGGGCGAAGCCTGGTTTTATTTAGATGGATACATGAATTCGCAAAACATGTATTTATGGAATTAGAAGAAGCCTAATTTTATGACAGACACACCTCTTCATCCTCAAAAAAATAAGAGTTGGGCGGCCATTTCAAGACGTTGAATAGCTGGACCATAAGTTTTCTAAGGTAAAAGTACGACGAAACAGTTTAATTGTTGAAAAATCAAGATAGATTTTTGTTCAGGCACTTTGACTGCGGGAAGGTATCGAGAAGAGATTTTACGGGCCTTTTTCGAAGAGTTTTATTAAGATGAAACCAGATTTGTTTTTTTCCAACAAGACGGTGCCACTGCGCATACAATACATGATACCTTAAATACCATGCGAGAATTTTTCGACAGACGGATTATTAGTCAGAACACACCATAATTCCAAATCCTACGACCTCATGCCATACTATTGTTTTCTGTAGCTGTATTTAAAGAATTCCATTTTCTAGCAGAAAATGAATGAATTGCAGCACAGAATATTAGGAAAAATTAATGAAATATAATAACCATCGTATATGTTAATAAATGTAAACAATGGGATTATTCGAAGAATTCGAGCGTGCCTGGGTGAAGGCGGAGAACAATTCGATCGTTTGTTATAAATTCTTTATTTATTACAATTAATTAGAATTAAGTTATTATTATTTTATGGAAATGTATTGCTTATTAAAGCTATTCTAAAATGCTTTCTTGTTAAATCTGTTTATAGGGTTGTAGGGTTAGATACGTTTTCTGATATGTTCACAAAACATTTTTCAGCGCCGACTTTGACGAAATTTTAAAAAACATACGATACTATAAATGACAGAATAATTAAAAAAGATTGTCCATATGCTTATCATATTCAGAAGGTGCAAAGACTATTACCGAAGATTTTCCTATACATGTAAGATATTCCCAATCGTTGCTCAATCACCATGAAGCAAGTCCTAACATCTTAAGTATTATTTTATTGACAGATAAGGCTGCATACACTCGAGGTGGACATTTAATACCCATAAGTAGAAATGGGCGCAAGAGACGCATCATTAAAAATCCATCCAATTGTTTTTAATTTATTTGGTTTTAGACGATGCGCTTTAGCTATTAGGAGGAGTATGTAGTGCCAAATGGATGGAGCTCCGGCAAACTGGAGGTCAAGACAGAAGAATGGCTTAATAAGTATTAACCAAGAAAATGGATTGGTCATGGAAGTTCCTCCGCGAAGTCCACTAGATCGCCCGGCTCAAACCCTAGACTACTCTCTTTGGGATTCCTCAAATATAAGATTTATCGGACGTCAGTTGTAAATAAAGAGGAATTAATTGTAAAAAGTAATCAAGCTGCCGCAATTGCAGCCAGCAATAATATGTTTCAAAAATTGGGAGCAAGCATTATTCGACATGCTAAAGGGTGTTCTGAGAATGATGGTGCTCATTTTGATAAATGAAAACAATAAAATCTTCTAATGTATTGTTTGCAAATTATTTGTATCAATTGTATTTCAATGTTATAATTTGCCTGCTTTAGGAAGTCTAAATATCGCCCTTTGTAGGTTACCTTTTCTAACCTTACCTGAGAAACCTTCTTATTTCTGTGCATTATAAGAATAAAGTTCCAAATATGATAATGGTTTATCATCGGGATTCATACTTCCAATAATACTTGGTTTCGCTTTGAAGGAAATAATTCTCTGTATCTACTGAAAGTGTTGGTAGACTGCATGTTGCATCTGGCGTGATGAATGTAACCAAATACATTGCTGTCCTACAGGGGACGATGCTGCCTAGTGGAGAAGCATTATTTCTTGATAAAACTTTTATCTTTCAAGATGATAATGCTCCTTGCCACAGAGCAAAGGTTGTTCAATTTTGGATGTCGACCAATAAAGTTAGAAAAATAGACTGGCCAACATAATCCCCCGACCTATATCCTATAGAAAACGTATGGCAGATGATTTCTAACATTATTTCAAGAAAAAGCCCACAAAAAAGTGCAATTAACCGAATTCCTAGTTGATGGTTGGTATCGCTGCATTATGAAGGAAGAATTATAAAAACTGGTGAATTCTATGACAAAAAGGTGTGAATTAGTTATTAAAAACAGAAGATCCCGTATTAAGTACTAAAATAGCTTAATATTAATTAGTGTGTATTGTAATAAACGTTTAGGTGTAAACTACATTATTGGGGCCTCGGTGGAGTAGCGCGGATACACACTGCCACTCGAGGTCACGCGGAATTCGGTTCGATCGGTCGAGCTATCAAATCCCGACCGCATTTCGCTTAGTCAAGTATAGGGCGCATGTTGCATGAATGTTTAGTGTGTAAGGGACCCCCTGATGTAATGCGTAAGCGGTTTCCAGGGGGGGGGGGCGGTAGTATGAATGAATGAGAAAATATAAAAGTACTACATTATTATTATATATAATATACAATTCTTCTCTTCTTAATTAAATTTTATATAGGTATCGAATTGTTTCCGTTTTTTTATGCATCAACATTTGGGGTATTATTATTACTAATATTGTGTTTAAGTACCTGTATTATATTTGCAATGATGAAATGAAAAATATTTGAAAAAATGGGTTTAAACTTCAATTTATCTTATTTGTGCAACTAATCCAGAACTTTTTCACACCACTGGAAATACTTTTAAAAAGCATATTAGCAAAGATATTTGTATTACAAAATGAAGTTATAATATTATAAGAATGAAAAGAACTAATGAATGTTACGTAAACAAGAACATTCTAAAACTTGTATTCATGGCTACTAAAAGAAATATTTCAGTTTCCACGATAATAGCTTTCCGACCATGTTGTGTGTTGTTTTGTTCATTTTTACAAATACTATTGACAATATCGACATGTTTAGATGTACCTCCTTGGTGGTAGATATAGAGGTTTCAAAAAGAACATATTTTACGAGGTACAAACTGTTACGTAAACAATTTCACATCTTGTTCCATTTTCGACAAAATTGTTTTCAGTAACTTCCATTTTATTGAATTACCAGTGAACATCATCTAAACAAATATTTTCGGTTGTAAAATGTCTAAAGCTTGTGCGTGTTTAGTATATCTAATATCAACCCAAAAATAGTAACCTAATATTCTCAAAATAGAACATGTTCATGGTTTTGTATTATTATAACTTCAAAACAGCAACTGAAAATACCGTTTTTGTTTTCATTTGCTAGAGAATATAAATAATAGGTAACTACCAGTGAGCATTTTCCTTGTTCTGTTGTTAACATATACTCCTAGTTTGGATATAGATAGCTTCAAACGAAACAACTTTAAGCAAACATAAAGCAATGATTTTGTTTGCGCGACGATTCTTAACGGTTTCATGATTTTTTCATAATTTAGAGGTTTTTGTGAAGATGAATGTATGTTAGCAGAAACCCCTCTTAAATATTAATGCCTAAAAAACCAAAGAATTAATTTGGGACATTCTTCCTAATTTTATCGCGTTAAAAATCTCCCTCACGAAGATTTATTAGGTATAGCGAGTGGGATCCGTTTCATATTAATTAAAACACAAGAGCGGCTGCAAATAACAATGATACCGGAATCGTTTTCAAAATCTAACAAGAATCGTGAAATTTGCTGTTGTGCAATGTACAATAAAAAGACTGTATAAGAATAAATAGGCTTAGGTCTATTGACATAAAAAAGTTTTCGAGTCGCGTTTTCCAAAGAACTGCTATTGAGAAAGTTAAAGGAAAGCGAAGTAAGAAACAATCAATTAAGACTTCTAACAACGTATTTAACTGTCAGAGAGCAGAGAACATAAATGGAAGAGACACTTCCAAAACCCACAACTTCCGAATGCTTGGAGAAAGCAGGAAAAATATTTATTGTCATTGTTTCCACCCGCTAAAATATTATATTGTGTATAACATATGGGTAAAGCAAAAATTACGTTTGTTTTTCCTAAATAAATATAAATCAGTTAAAAGTTCAGCAAAGTTTTGTGTAATTGAATATTAAAGAAATTTTTTTATGTATATGTAAATTGTATCAGAATATCTTGAACATTCACATGCAGTAGATAAACAGCATTTTTATTCAAGGGAGACGCTACGCATCTCCGGAAATTGAAATTTTCGGTTTTTCTGCGAGTGATTTTGATTTTCAGCAACATCTCAGGCATCTCCCATACCCAAAATCATTTCTAACAGTAAAAAATAACTTCTACATTAACTTGCTTCCTTCACAGTAGATGACGATATTTTTATCCCTTTCAATATACACCCCCAAGTGCGGAATCCAAAGGGATGTTTCAACACCTTCAAACGTAATACTTTTAGGTGTTAGGAAGGAGAAGTCGCACGACAGCTTCGCAGCAAAAGCGACGACAAAGTCGAACAACAACTAACCCCAGGATGATTCTCTCGGCAAATTGCTTCGATACCCAGTCCAATTTCTAACCTCAAAGCATCTGGTTTGAAGATTTCCAGCAGCATTTAACTGTTTGTTTTATTTATATATTAAATACTTTTTTCTCCATTGTCTTTCAGTGGAAAACTGTTTTCGATTTTCTCGCGTTCCCAAGTTCTAAAAGAACACATTGTATCTGTCCTAAGGTTGTGTAGTTATAATTTATTTTTTACAGTATAAAAGACACGTCCCAAGTCCGTAGCACAGTTATATTCAACAATGGTTTTAGAATGATTGACCTCAGCATGATTCTAACAAATTCTATTAGTTAATGATATTTAGTATTGTTTATTGTTGTATAAACAGTTCCTGCAATTAACTAGCTTTGCGATTATTAGTTTTGAGAGATACATTGGTTTGTTTTTTTGCATAGATTATCATGCGCATTTAATTCTTAACATAACAAAGAGGTCGTTGCTACCAATGATTTCAACTTAATTCGAAGTAAAATCCGTAAAAACGAAATGATCAGTAATGACGTTTGTAACAACTGATAGAAATACATAGTTTCTTGTACAGCCCATAACTATGCTATAGGTATAGAACATATATATGAAAACATTTATAGTATAGGTACATTAAATAAAATTTATTAAGTATTATAGGATAAAAAACAGAATTTTATTTAAAATATAACCAAGAGGAAATGTAGTTTGTTATTTGTGTTCGTGAAAGAAGGCACTGTTTTGCATATTTAGGACGTTGGTATATCGCTTTTTGTTTGTTTTAAATAAGAGTATGTACCCCAGTACAGAGTGTGGTGGTAGCTCAGTTGGTAGAGCGCTCGATTTCTGTGTAAAACGTCGATTTTGGCTTGGGTTCGGAACCTAAGCATTACTATGCAGACTTATAAAAATCTTGTCTGCAACCCACCACACACAATTTCCCAATCCGGCTTGCAACCGTGGGATGGTAATGCTAAAAACCGTCTCTGGAATTTCTATCGTTCGCATTCGACGTTAAGCTGTAGGTCCCTCGTGTTTCTACCTTAGCGCTGAGGAGAAACACGTGGAAGAGAAGAGGCCGAGGCCCAGCAGTAGGGGATTTCAATGATGATGATGTACCCCAAGCGTGAACTTTGAACATTGCCTGCTGTTTTTTATACCCTCATGTAACGTGTGTTGTTTCTATGAAACATCCGGTATATTTTTCTATATTCCAAATCGACGGAAAGTCTACAATTGTTTTTATAAGTTTGATAGGATAATCGGTTGTGGTATTCTCATCAGAGTAGCTAGTATTTGTTTTATACTTGTAGATAAGATTTTATTGATTTTTCGTAAATCCTTACTTAGTAGAGCAAAAATAAGGATTCTAAATTTTTAAAAAATATTTCCACTCAATCACTGATTTAAATGTTCACAAACACCTTGTATTATGTGGCCACTATGCTTCTTAGAATACAACACTATCCTAATCCGATACATACAAATACATATGATTATGCGTTTTATAGAATTATGTTAGGTGGGTTGGTGTTGAGAAAAAGTAACGATCGGTGGGAGGGATACGGAAATAATATATATTTTTATGTGTGCAGGGCGATGTAAAAATAAGTGTCACAAATTTGGCAACACGTTCTACATGTGAAAACATTTAAAAACTGTGAAATATAGAAGAGCCCTAAAATGCGTCGTTACGGAGTTACGGCCTTCTTGTCCTATCACTTTTCTGCGTACAATTATGGTAATAGTTGGACCAATGTTTTGAAATTTTATCTGTATACATTACTCATCAAATCTGCAGATTAGAACATAGTTTCATTGTATTAAGTACACCAGAGGCGTCTCAAGTGGGAGGATCAAGTACTGGTTTTCTAGAACATCTCTTAAATTTGTTTGCTTTTCTTATTTTTTTACAAAATAACACGTTAATCTTCCTGAGTTTCTACGTGAGACTCGTAGAAGTCGCTTTTTTGCTTTACCTTACAAAAAGAAATCTAACGATGTCAAGTCCGGACTACGTGGAGCCCAAGGATGCACCTCTTGCAATTAATTTGTTATGGAACCCAGTCATTTTGAAACTTAAAGAGGAATGTCTTCTAAAACATGAGCAAATCATTTTCTAAAAAATGTAAATGCAATTCCCCATTTAAACTGCCCTCAACGAAGGGCGGACCAACGATAAAGTTGTCAACTATACCACACCACACGTTTACAGTAACAGTTCTTGGAAAGTCTATTTACTGATCATACTGCAGCAAATTTTTTTCCAAACGCATAAAGGCAGTATGTGATGGAAGGTGTCTATCTAGGTATCTTTGTGCATATCGTCGTATGGTTAAGTCCATCGCCCTTCCGGTTTCTTGTTATTAGAATACACACAACCAAACTTATATAGAATCATCCAGTATTTCTTACTAATAACAAGAAATTTATGAAAACTTCTAATGCAGATAAGACATAAATGGTTTTGTTGGAGATAAGATAACTAATTAGTAAAAGTTGATCACGTGCACATTGAAAAATTTTGTTATTTGTGTCCAGTTGTAAAGTCGAAGTGTCAGAGCAAATTTAACTCTGTGTTCAAAAAAGGTAATATGCCCTACGTAGGTGTGTCAGATGTTTACAGCTGAAGAATTGTTGCTCTTGTTGAGCAGGGATGCCATAAAGGCAAATCGCAGCAACGGTGGGCGTCTCGCAGGGCGTTGTTTCAAAAACTATGCAAGATTTTTAGAATTGGAAACGCGTAAGAACAGAACTAGACAAAGTCGTCGTAGAGTAAATAGTGATCGACAAGGCCGGTTTTTAGTTCAAATAGCTAGAAGAAATCCAACCTCTTCTCATCCGGAGCTCTAAAGGCAACTTTTGCAGGCTACGGGTGTTGGCATTTCAGTTAAAACAATATGAAAGAGACTTCGTGCCCGAAATTTATTTAGCAGGAGACAGTTAAGGGTTTCCAAACTATCCAGGCAGAAAAAAATTGGTCGCAAATTGGTGTCTGGAACACCAGAACTGGACAATTGAAGATTGGAAAAATATTCTTTTTTCAGATGAAACTAGAATTGGTCAAGATCAGATGACCGTCGAATTCGGGTTTTAAGAGGTCGACGCAGACAAGCTAGACTGCTAACTGCAGATTTTTTCTAAGATATAAAGGAGGAACTGTAATGTTTTGGGGAGGTATTATGGTGGGAGAAAAAACTCCTTTGCGTCCCTCACAGCAAAGTTTAAGGGGTCACGGGTATATCGAGTTGGTACTAGAACCCATAGTGTGGAGAGGAGCAATGGGAAATATTTTCATTTTCATGGATGATAATGTCCCTCCACATACCAGCAGAATTGCCACAGATTTTTTGGAAACAGAAGATGGCCTACCTGCTCACCTGATATTAATCCCATTGAGCATGTGTGGGACTTCAGTAAAAGAAGGATTAGAGCTTGAAGGGATAATCCAGGAAATGTGGATCAACTCATTCAAGCCGCTTTAGAGGAATGGGCAAACTTACCTCAAGAACAAGTTGACAATTTGATTAGAAGCATTCCCCGTCGGATTGAAAATTGTATTAGGGCTAGAGGTGGCAACATTGACTATTACAGTCAATAACAAGTAAGGGAGAGTGCATCAGCGAAATAAAAAGGAGAATTACAGATGGTACAAAATGTGCCGGAGCATTAAGGAAAGTGTTAAGTGATAAAAACATTAGTAAAAAGTCAAAAGTGCGTATATACAAAACAATAAAAAGACCTGTAGCGACCTACGCGAGCGAAACCTAGACCGTCACAGAAGAAAGCAAAAAGAACTTGAAGGTGTTTGAAAGAAGAATATATGGTGGAAAAAACGAAAACGGAAACAGGAGAAGAAGAACCAATGAAGAGATAAAGGAATTATATAAAGACATAGGAATAAACACAGTTATAATCCAGAGCAGGTTTAGATGGTTAGGACACATAACACGCCTGCCAGGAAGCGACATAATTAAAACCACACCAAACGCAGTATTACCAGGAAGAAATAGAAGAGGGAGACCCAAGAAAACGTGGTGGGATAATATAAACGAAGACACCAACCAGTACAACCTCCAGGAATGGGAAACTATGACAAGAAATCGGCAGCTGTGGAGAACCCATATCCAAGCTATAGGCCTTCAGGCCTGAAATGCTGTTATATATACGAGTATATTTATAATTATATATGTGTATATATACACAAATATATACATAGATTTAAATATATGTATATATATTATATACATATTTGTCTGTGTGGGTGTGTGTAGGCATTTGTGCATGAGTGTTTGTGTGCGTCTGTTATAAAACCGTTCAAGCTGGGTTAAACGCCATTTTATATAATAGCCAAATTTAAATGATATTTTGCATTAGGAATTTGTTAAAACCCCCATTGTCAACTTTCCCTCCTTCCAGAAATATGACTAGTGGGTTAGAGGAAATTCTTGGGATAAGAATAGGCAATACGTTGGAAATGTTTGATGGTCATTGGCACAGAGGAGCTTCCCACATTTTACTAAAACAATAAATCGTTTCCTAAATTGTCAGCGTATAGAATTTAAAGCTTAACGGATTCCCAAGAATGATCATAGACCGTCGTAAATGAAGAAACACCAAATTAAATTGTATGGGAAAAAATTCCTCAGTAGATGTAGAAATATCAGCAATTTCAGAATTTGCCACTTTTAAAGAAATAACTGGACGTCTAAAAGCTGATGCACTTTCTTAATATTCTAAATTATTCCCTCGCATAAAAGTTATATTTAAGCCTCTGGAGGATGTTGACGGTAGAAAAATCAATTTCTGGTATTAAATTATTAATCCAGCTTTAAGAAGTCTTCCTGTTTCAGCGTCCCTTAGCAAACTTTACGAGATATGCCTCCCATTTTAGATCATTTAAAATTTCAAGAGCAGGATAAATTTATATTTTTTAAATAGATAACTTGTTGGGTTTTATTCTGCGAAGAAATCACTACTTCGAAGTTACATAAAATATTCAATGTCAAATTTCCTAGGGCTTGATTTGATTTAACATAATTTATGTACCTAAAGTTAATTAAAATACGAGGTTATGTATTAAATCTACACAATACAACCCCTACAACCTTGCTGAATAGTAATTAGCCTCCCACGTTAATAAATAAAGAAAATTTGTGTAGTACTTGCGTATAATATAGAGACTGTTATTTATATTGCGTAAATTGTAACAAAAGTGTAATAATAGCTTTATTGGTATGTATGATTATTTCTGAAGAAACATGAGGAAAGTGTGAACATGACATGACGACCATGGGACGCTTTTTGATGATGTGACGTTACGCATTTTTACGCAAGAAGTGTGACGTTAGGATTTTCAATTTAATTTTAATCGAATTTTAAATATTCACGCCATAGTCTGTGAACCGGATGACACTCATTCCTCTGGGATGGAGAGTCGGGAGAAGTTAGCCACTGTTAAAGCGACGGCGGTATTTAGGGCACGACGCGGTTGGTCGCGTCACTAGCTGCATAGCGCCAACTTCACTGTGCTATTCAACATCTCGAGTACATAACTTTAAATTGGTTTGCATTCTACATTTACTTGCACGTACTCTTCAGTTACATAAAACACACAATTGTTCGGAACTGCGGCTGCACAGCGCAATTGTGTAAGCATCTCTCCGAACAATTCGATATAAGTAATCTTCAATTAAATATCTCAATTACGAAACTGCAGCCTTTCAATTAAAAGACAGCTGGTTCGTAAAAGCGTTTAAAACATTTTGTGCTACACTGCAAAACAACTTATTAAATTAGCATCCCTGAATTCTGGAGCGACTTGTTTAAATTATAACTTCGTACGTCACTTCAAAGCATTGAATTTTTCCATCCGATTTTCTCCTGGGAAATAGCCCGCGTCCTTTTTTATACGTCGATACCTTATCAACTACGTTATACCTGAATCATATATGTCGTAAAAGTTTTATCAAGTAGTACATTACCGGAAATGATAAACTTCACTTATACCGGTCCTTCCAGAAAGTTACGGTTACAATATTGAAATAAACACTGAAATACCCCGTAAAGTGTAACCCAGCGTATGCAATGTTTTACTAAATATATTTAAGATTTTAATGCAACAAAATGATTGAGACCTATTACAACAATTATTTAAACATGTTTTGTTGTAATATTACATTCATGGCAAATTTTCTTAATGATATGTTATATAATAGTGACAACACATCAGACTGAGTAAAATCCCTTAAACGTTAGATTTTCGAGTAACGTTTTTTCTTTGTTGCTGTATGATTATGTAACATTTTTCTAATTACTTACAACTAGTAAAACTAGTGGCGGACTTACGATTTTGCCACCTATAGGATGATATATTTTCCCACCTGTACACTGATATATTTTGCCGCTTGTAGGCTGATATATTTTGCCGCTTGTCGGTTGATATGTGTTACCGCCTGAGGTTGACATATTTTACTGTTTGTAGGTTGATATATTTTGCCACCTGTAGGCTGATATATTTTCTCACCTGTAGGCTGATATATTTTGCCGCTTGTAGGTTGATATATTTTACCGTCGGAAGACTGACATATTTTACCGTTTGTAGGTTGATATATCTTCCGCCTGTAGACTGATACATTTTGCCTCTTGTAGGGTGATATATTTTGCCTCTTGTAGGCTGATATATTTTACCACTTGTAGGCTGACATATGCGGCCAACTGTAGGCTGATATATTTTGCCGCCTGCAGATTGTTATATTTTACCCTTTGTAGACTGATATATATATATATTGCCACTTGCAGGCTTATATATTTTGCCGCTTATAGACTGATAATATTTACCGCTTGTATACCAATATATTTTGCCGCTTGTAGGCTGATATAGTTTTCTACTTGTGGACTGATATATTTTGCCGCCTATAGGCTGACATATTTTGCCGCATTTATGCGGATATATTTTGCGGCCTAGTCTCAATACACATAACCAGAGGCGCAATTAAAATTTTGGGGCCCTTGCCTTATTATTTGGCCCCTTTCGAGCCTCTCTCGAGGAGGCGTCCTTGGCACCTTTCCCTTTGCCTGTGCATGGCTACGCCTCTGCCCATAACATCTAAAACTGGGTATAAGAAGTAGGTAAATATAAAAAGATTGGCTCTTTATTAAGAATATAAAGGAATGTAGTTAGTAATCCTTAAATAAGTTTTATTTTCGTTTAAATAAGCGGCGTGGCAGACGACGAATTCGTATAGTATTTCCATAGACCACGTCGTCGGGATTTCGCAAATTTCTCCCTGTAGAAAATTATCTGCCGAAAATTTGCCGCTATAAAAATGGGAAATGTGCCACTGAGCAGAACACATGCACTATGCTGCATGCTTTGTTGAGTAGTTTTTTAATATTATTAATTGATATATGCTCTGTGTTGAGATGTAAGATATGTACTTAAAATACATCAACGTTTTTGTAACGGTACTTTCTGTATATTTTCCAGTTTTGGATTATTCTGTTGTCTCCACTGAAACTCTCTATAGATTATTACATGGTCTCGTCCATCTGAAGTTTCTCTCCTGTTTTATAGAACACCTTCTTTTATAGTTGTGCATCCCTCTGACTGCTATTACGTTTTTATTGAGAGACTGCAGGAAATAACGTCTAAGCGAATAAATAATTTTAGATGTGTTTGAAATCATTCCTGCCGTTTTACAATCATTGACATTATCCTTACTCTAGCAGCCGCTAGTATTTGCTGCTATGTGTTATTGTTTAGTATTTTCTGGAACAGGATTGTCGGACTGACACGACATCATTTTGAATTTTACACCAATTCAAGCCGTAACTAATGTACCCTGTGCTTAAAATAACACGCGCCAAAAGTGTAATACGTACTCGAATCTACAACATGGTAATCTTCAAGAGCAGTGGTTCCCAAACTGGGGATCTCGACCTCCTGGGGAGCGATATAGGTTTAGAGGGGTCGTGGGAGGATTTCAGAAATGAAACAAAATACTTTTTCAATACAATTATTTCGCATTTCACATTTCACAAAGTAAAAAATTAATCAAATTATAAAAAATGGTGTAGGAAGCAGTACCAGATCATCTCACGTGGGACGCCTCGGATGCTCTTACTAAAATGAAATTAGGCTTTCACCCTAAGTTTTATTAATTATTAACTATTAATTTATGTACATACTTTATTAATAAAGTATGCATAAATTTTAAAACTTTGATCCTACTACTATCATAATTATGTGCAGAAAAGTGATTGGACAAATGTCTCTGTAGAAGGCTGGAACTCCGTCACAGTAAACTTTTGTATTACGTAAATTGGGTTAAAATTTAATGCAACTTACCTAAATACAGATTCAGATCGAAATCCGTTTAATAAATTATCTATAAGTAAAACTTTTAAAAGATTTATGGTAGGTGATAGTGTAAGAGATCGCTCTATACCTGGTAGACCAACATCTACCACAAATGGAGATAATTCTCTAGGTCAGTGATTCCAAGTGTGGGGTTACGGGGGTCGTAGGACTATTTGCGAAGTAAAACAAAATGCATTTTCAACACATTTACTTTTGCCTTCCCTAAACAATGAACTTTTCAATAAATGCAAGAACCTTAACATAAATTACTGTAAACTTAAAAACAAGTTGCAAAGTAAACATATTAATGCGATGTATGTGCCTGTTTTTAGGAACTAGGTTTTAAAATCTGGTCTCTGTATTCGATAAATACACAATAATATCATTTTCAAGTTCCAGGCGATTTTTTACTTTTGTTTCGATCGCAGTTATAACCAAGAAACTTCAAACGCACAAATATGTATTGTACTCAACACACAATCGGTAGTACAGCATACAATATTAAAATGATGACTAACATTATCTCGCTGGCCGTTGCTTATATGAAGCAAAATGGGTTTTCCGAATTTTTCCAGTGCCATCTAGCACCCTATTGAATATGGTGGAATTTCCCGGAAACACGTAGAACAAATAAATAAATTGCGCTGCTTGATAACAGATGGCACACATGGAAAAATGCCTCTACAATCATAATCCACGAATCCGGCAAAGACCCCAAAAATCCCACTTCTTCCATCCATTTCTCTTCTCAACATCATGGGCAAAATCCTGAAACGAGGCCTCCCGCCTCAGAGAAACCCTAGAATCTAATAACCTCTTCCCCCCTCCCAAACCATTCGGTTTCCTACCCCA
>JABXWE010026429.1:0-20600 GCA_014611495.1 Limonius californicus
CAGTATTGTATTTTTTTATATTGATCACCGACATTCTATTAGAAGGAAAACTAATTTGAATGTTATAGTACCAAGAATGATAAAAACAATCACTATATTGGTGCAGCATTATTTAACAAACCTCCTCGTATCTTAAAAACTAGATCCCTTTCAGAACATTTGTTTCGTAAAAAGATACAAATTTGGATTTTTGAATATGACATGGTAATTCGTTTTAAATATATTTTATAAACGAAAATAAAAATATTATTACTTTATCAGGTATTATCCTGTATGGTTGTACATCGTATAATTAGTCCAATTAAAAGAATTTATTGACACGTAAATCAATTGGTTATGGTTATTATAAATATTATAAATACAGGTGAGTAACAAAGTTATAACACCGAGTCTCGCGCCTTAGTGTCCCGCGCCCTAATGGCTCGCGCCTTAATGTCCTCGCGCCCTGGAGTCTCTGCGCCTTAAGATGTAATTTCTGGACTGTTGCGTGTTCCAACTTTTAGATAGGTACTCATCAATTTTAGTTATCGTACATAATTATGTATATCGATAATTTACTATAAAATTTTGATATTTTTTAAAAGTCTTTTGAAAACTTTTCTTGTTGCTCTTTTTAAAGTAGGATTTTTTAATACCACGGTAGCTTAATATTAATAGCAAAAACTTTAAATTGTTTAAAACTAATAATCATAATCATATCTAATGAAGATATATCTTTTGTAATATAAGAACGTTTCTAATTTTTTCTTTTAAAAATACAGTATTATTGGATCACGATACATTTTCTAAATCGTTGCAAGATGGTGATGACTGAAGCTTTCGCAGCCCTTGTAGGCCCATCGCCTTGGGTGAGTTAAGATACGAACATAAAATACTACATAAATATTAATATACATATATCTTGTTCTTATATCCAGTATAAAAGTAGTTTTTTTTATTATTGTGATGTTCCGTTAATTCATGTTGAGAAACATTTTTTAGAGGTATACGGTTTCAAGTGGATGACTCAAGAAATGTTTGCCAAAACAAATAAATACACAAAACATTTTAAAAAAATATATGGCAGCGGTGGGATTCGAACCCACGCCTCCGAAGAGACTGGTGCCTTAAACCAGCGCCTTAGACCGCTCGGCCACGCTACCTTGTAGCTACCGAAATCGTTTTTGCAGCTGATAAAAATAAGAAGCTATAAAGAAATCCACATAGAAGTAACTTTTAACCTAGAAGTTTTTTATTATTTGAAATAACAACAAAATTTGATCATTCTAGGTTACCCACTTTTATATTTCTTTGCCAAAACAATAAACTTGGACGCCTGAAACAGTTAAAATGAAAATGCTTTCGTGAAGTACTCCGTTGTTAAAACCCAAAAAACACTTCTTAGTCTAATAATTTTTTTAATCAACAATCTAAGACTACTTACGTAGGTATATTGTTTTCAAGCTTATTTACCTCTAATTCCAATAGTACTGTTTAAATCAGTCGAATAGTTGAAGTATTTTTTCCAGAAACTTTTTTCCGTACGAAATCAGGTCCTGATAGGTAGTGATTATTTTACGGTACAAAATGGATTTCACCCTTGAACACAAAACGTACGTGCCTGAAAGATACTTTCGTAAAAGTTAATAGAATTAGAAATATTCTGTCTAAAACTATGTCGGCAGTTTAGAGAAGCATTTTAAAACCGTGTCTGATAGGCTAAAAAACATAGTTGTCGGCCGAAAAAGCTGCATATGAAGTTGTTGCAACATAACATGTCATAAAATGCTGCATAAAAATCTATACTTATTTCTACAGGGTATCCCACCTTAATTGCATAAACTTTACCAGGGTATTCTTGGGCCAAAAACAAGTAAAAAGGTTCTAATAAACATATATTCGCAAATGCATAGTTTCGGAGATAAACACTGATTTTTCCCCTCAACTATATTTGCCGATTTAAGTAAATTGCATGATCTGAAAATTAAGTAGAGTTTTACATTGTTGTTAAAATTTTCTTGTTGTCTGACGTATCTTAATTAGCCGGAAGCGTAAAAGTGAAAGAAACCAAGGAAAAGCAAGCGTTAGACCTGTGCAATTGCAAGAAACGATTTTGGAGAGACTTAAAGAAGATCTAACAAACAGTACAAGACGAGTTTCCGCCATGAAAAATATGAGCAAACGCACTGTTTGGGGAATTATTACGGAACAGTATCTAACTCCATTTCACTATCAACCGGTTCAAGCTTTAATCCAAGGAGACAATGAAACCAGAGAGGCTTTTTGTCGTTGGGCTGTAGGTACCTCAAGAACAAGTAAGCGTTCATTTCCCGGTGAATGTTTTATCTACAGACAAAGTCATTTATACGTGAAACGGGATTTTTAATTACCGCAATGCGCACATATGGAACGATGAAATTCCCCATGTAATAGTCGAGACAAGTCATCAAAGGCGCCTTTCGATCAATGTTTAAGCTGGAGTTGTAGGAGATCAATTACTAAGACCCATTTTTCTTCCAAACAGACTAACAGGAGTTATCTTATACGCTACGAATTGAAAGCAATATTTGAATACATGCCGTTACAAACTCGTCTACATGCTTATTTTATGCATGATGGAGCACACCCGTACATTATTCCGTAGATACTAGATAGCCGCCGCGTTTACCAGATCTAAACCGCTTGATTTTTGCATAGGAGCTTATCTAAACCAGTTAGTTTACTCTGAACCTACTTAAGTGCTCGATGATTTAAGAAATAAAATTATTAACAAAGCTTTAAGAGGCAGATAAGTTCCGGGGATTACTGAACGAATACGGAGCTCTTTTACGAGAAGAATTCGTGCATGCGCTGAAGCAAATGGTAGCACCCTTGAACATCTTTTTTAATAATTTATTTTGCTAGTAGTAGTAGATTATGGGAGGGGCGGGGGGCGAGATGCCCAGCAAGTAGGCCCCATGGACCCTTTCTACTAACTCAATCATCACTACCCTTTCTCTCTTCCTATTCTTCATTCTAATGAGTGCCGGAATGTCCGTCCATAAGAGGGAGTTGAACTCTGCGTTGTGAAGCGTTGCTACGCCGAAAACTTTGTCTCAGTCGCATTCTCCTAGGAAGTGGTAAGCGTTTCCTCCTACCCTCCACAAGCCTGACATAGTGGGTCGTCCTCTACACCTAGGTGGCTTAGGTATATTTTGAGCTTACAGTGGCCTATCAATAGATTAACAGTCAGTTGGCTTTTACCCAATAGGCAGACTGCTTTGGATTGTCCCGGTCCGGCTATAAAGAGTTTGGGCTGTCTACATTCTCTGAGTCTCCTCCATTCGTCCTTTAGCCTCACTTATGCTAATTCGATTAGTGATGACGTGACTTGTTGACTTGAAAAACCTAGTAAGGCATCCGGTCCCGGGCAGGTTTCCCCGGCTCCCAGCTTGGCAAGCTCCTCTACATTTTTGTTGCCAGGGATAACCACCGTGTCCCGGTACCCAGACCAGTTTTACTTCTTTCAGCCTTGCAAGTTCTGCAACAGCGTCTCCGCTTTCCTGGACGAGGACTGATGGCTTTCAGCACCGCTTGACTGTATACCACTTGCTCTGCTTCTAATATAACCTCTTCCTTCGTGGACACCACCAAGATGACATAGACCTATGTCTGGAAATACATGGTATATTTCCCAACTGTCAAACTTTCTTGTACCACCTGGTTCTGTAGTTAAACTTAAACAACGCGACCCGTTGGCGTAGCAGACTAGGGAGCCTTGTGGGAGACGTTTCCACTGTTCCTTCTCAGGGATTGTGTGAGAGTACTTCCTTTCCAGTCTTAGCCGATTTTTCGTTTTTATCACCTTGCAAGCAAAAAAGGAGAGTTATTTTTCCGCCGTCTTGGAGATAATTGCGTGACCTATGATATCTCTTTTCTTGTCAGCATTCGCTGTGCCGCATTCTGAGGTGGGTCGCCACGGTGTTTAATTTAGTTAGTCATTTATTACTTATGAACTTTTTTTTTAATCAATTATTATGTCGTGATCTATACATTTGCGAATATATGTTTATTAGGCCTTTATTATTTGTTTTTGACCTAGGAATTCGCTAGTGAAGTATTATGCATCGAGGAGGGGCACCTTGTATATCGAATGACAGTAGTTCATGAATTGCTACAAATTAGTAAACTCACTGTTAACATACAGAAAGTATGCCCAAGTGAGGTTGAAGTGAAAACAAAACAGTTTTAAGTGAAACAAGAATAATAACCAAATACTAATCTTGAATCTAGCAACTTCATTTTCGTAACAGCTAATAATAAGTATCTACTTTGCAAAATATTTACCAAATTAAATAAGTTTAACTTCCGTATTTACAACTTACTGATGTTTTGGTAAATACTTACTAAAACTTAATTTTCGTCAGAATAGGAGATCCTATTTTTGGTTAGCAGAACACTAAACTTAAAATTTGTCAAGTTTATCACAGAAGATCAGATAAGTAAATTCAAAAAAATCAAAAATGCAATGGAGGTTATTAGAATCACATAAAAAAATGTTTTCCTTCAAAAATCTTTACATATTTACTTTATATTAAAGCGCTTTAATAATATCATAGTTTAAAAATTGCAGATTAGCTTCTGAGAAAAATAAATATTACCAATGTACACGTCTAACTTCTACTCCTGCTATCGGATTATTTTTAAAGCTATCTCGGTAAAATCTGAAAAAACCTTTAGATTTCAAGACAAATAATTGTGTTAAATCCTTAAAATCGATATTTTTCCTGTAGGTGCCTACAGTACGTCCAAATAAAACATTTGGTTGCAGTTTGTGAATATCTTGCTTGACGTCATAATTCATAAACAACTGTAGAAAGAAATAAGTACGAGGGATATTTTTTAAATAAGGTCCGTTTTCTAATATGCGGAAAAATACTGTCATTAAAATATATTTTTTCCATATTCTACACACTTATATTTACGTTTCTACATAATTTCCATTTTTGTTCAAACATTTGTCATACCGCTCAACAAGTTTTTGAGTTCCGACATGAAGAAGCCCAATCCATGACTGCAGTTTTCACTTCTTTATCGTCGTTGAACCGTTGACCATCAAGGAACTCCTTTAAGTACCGAAACAAGTGATAATCACTGGGTACAAGGTCTGGACTGTAAGGTGGATGATCCAGTTGTTCCCATCCAAAAGGCCTGATTGGACTTTGTGTTTGTGCAGAAACATGTGGCCTTGCATTGTCATGGAGCAACATCACACCGGAAGACAGTAGGCCACACCGCTTGTTTTGTATGGCACGCCGGAGTTTTCTCAAGGTCACACAATACGCATCACAATTGATTGTTGTGCCTCTCGGCATAAAATCCACTAACAAAATGCCTTTCTTGTCCCAGAAGGCAGTTGCCATGTTCTTTCGTGCTGAAATTGTCTGGTTGGCTTTCACTCTGCCTGCCGACCATGTGTGTCGCCATTCCATTGACTGTTGCTTGGACTCAGGAGTCATGTGAGACACCTCTTACTCTCTCTCTTTCATTTTCTGTAACGATGTGGTCCAACAATTCATCTCGTTCCTGATCGTATCTCATAGTCGGCGGGCGACTCAATTTTCTTAAACATTATAAAGTTCTACAGCTCAGCACACAGACAGACGATACGGCTGCAAATGGCGTCTAAACACGCGCAACGCATGCTGGAAGCAGACGCGCAAGCGCACGGACCTTATTTAAAAAATACCCCTCGTATCAATTTACAAATATACCCTGAACAACTTTTAGTTCGGACACTTCTTTCAAAATTAATTTGTATTTGCTGTTGGTTTTCACTGTGTATGTAGTGAGCCAGTAGAAACATAAATGAACCAAGGAATTTTCCGTTAAAGACATACTCCCCGAATTTGTTATACATTTTCCGCAACTACTAATAAAAATTTAAACCAATGCATGTCGTTGTTATCTGATTTAGTTTCTATCAGGATAAGCAGTTTTAAACAACTTACTCTAATTTTTTAAGACTGATTTTCATGCGAAGGTTAAATATTGCCATCATAATGTAAAAAGATATTTTCTCAAGAGATCTCAATATTTTTAAATAATTATTTTAATGTATCTCACAAAACGAATGGTTCCACGTTTCTCTAATATAACAATTATTAAATTACAGCGGTTCCTTACGTCGGATCAGTTTCGAGAAACAACAGATTAAAAATAACCAGCAGTGTGTAGGAGCGTTTTAAAGTAATACGTTCGCCCTTAAATTTAGAAAAACATTCATACACATCTCATACGTCACCGTTCTGATGATCTCGACTAGATCAAAGTACCCTCTGAGTAGGTGGCCGTATTTGTTAAATCTTTAAAAATATCTAAAGCGGTAAAAATTACGAATGATTGAAATCGACAACTGCTTCCTCTTTCTGAAACAAGCTAGATTGATAGTAGAGGATTTAAATGTGTTTTTTAATGTCTCGACGCTTGTTGGCAAGTCGCAAGGCAGATTTTTTGCTTTGTGAATATTTAAAGTGTCGTTAAACTCTTGATTTTTTACGTAAAATGTCGATCACTGTTTTAGAAATAACAGCTTAATGCGGAATTTTCACAAGAAGTTCTGCATTCGGATTTATTTTTGATGCAACTCTGCACATAAACTTACAAATGCGTGGATCTGTGCCAATATTGTAACAATAATAGAAAGTGACATTCGCTATTCCACATCTCTCCTCACAGTCATATTTAATAATCCGGAAAAATATGGAAACAATGTTTTTGCTTTAAGAAATGCTTTCTTAGAACTTATATGTAACGTTTGATGGGCTGGAGGTGGTTATTTACTATTTTATTAACGAATGAAGTCTCAGGTTTTATTACTAAAGTTGTTTTCTTTACACGTTTGAGATACATTATAAAAAACTTAATAATGAACGTTATTCATTACTCGTATATTAAATGTATCAGTCAGCACCCCAGTAATTTCTAGTGAAAGGATCAAATTTGGGTTTTATTACTGTTTTTTTAATGTACTAACCTTTAGAGCAAACCATAACAGCGCTTTTAATAATAATTAGACATATGAAGTTATGCAACCCAGTATACTCCGCAGTAAGGAGAAAATGATATTAACCATCACTGTCGCAAAGCAATACCCTTTTCACTGAATATTAACATTATAGTAATTGAAAACTGAATAACTGCTGAATAGCATTAACTAGATTAGTTAATCACGTAGAAAGTTTACAAGTTATTGTCAGTTAAAAGAAAACAAATTATAACAAAACAATTATATTCTTTGAGGCTTTTGCGGTTTCTCGAACTATCAATATTACAATTTACTTCCGGCTTAGACCGCGTCGTCATTTGGGAACTACACCCAGCATTATCAGGTAAGGCCCGACTCGTAGCTTGTCTGCCTTTACAAACATTTACTCTAGAAGTTTGAGCAATATTTGTTCGTAGGCCCTGCCTGCCTAAACAGGGCCGTGTGCTTATATTAATCAAACCTTGGGGCGGACAAGGATTTGATACTAACGTATTTTGTTTGCCAGGACAATAATACTTAATCGGTTTATGCCTGTTGCTGCTTTTGAACCCATACAAAATAACATTTCGGAAGACATTGCAGCTTGCATCTTCCGAGTGAATAGAATACTTAACTCAAATCCGGGAAGCGGAAGTATTTAAACCTCTTTGAGCCAGTCGGGCAGAACGACGGAGTTCTGGTTGGCTGTCACCGTTGGGCAAAGACGGATTCGGTGGAGCGTGATCGTGTGATCGATGATGCTTAGGAGTCCTTAGAGGATAAACTACTAGAGTCCAAGCTTTACTGAGGCTAACACCATCCTCCCTGTTTATGTTGTTAGGTTGTTTCTCAATTTCAATTGCTTCACGTGTGATACGAGGGAAGTAATGAGATACTCTGCCGAGTACCCGTGTATTGTCAAAGTCCATCTTATGCCCAGTTAAACCAATATGTTCAGCCACCGCAGATTTTTTGATGCGTTTGTGTTTGCAATCGCCTTTGTGCTCTCGTAATTTTAACTCACTGGAACGACCAGTTTGTCCTATGTAGTTTGAGCCACAAGAGCAAGGGATATTGTAGATCCCGGCTGATTTTAAATTTGATTTATGATCCTTTGTGGATCTGAAACCGTTTCCCAAAGTTTCATTAGTCCTGAAGACTGTCTTTATGCCGTACCTTCTAAGAACATGCCCAATCTTATCAGTAGTGCCTTTACTGTAAGGTAGAAAAACTAAGCCTTCCGGAACTTCTAAAGCAAATGCTTGTAAAGGCAGACAAGCTACAGGTCAGTGCTTAGCTGATAATGCTGGGCGTAGTTCCCAAATGACGACGCGGTCTAAACCGAAAGTAAATTGTAATATTGACAACACAATTGCCAAATAAGTTTTAAAAAATATTATAAAGGTCTTAGTCTTAATGTGAATTACAATATAGGCATTACCGTCCACTCAGATGTGACGAAGAGACATAAGGTATGGAAACAAAATTAAATATAAAGTAAATATGCTGGATGATCAAATGATGGCGCAATTAAGTTTAAAGGCGAATTTTTAGTATTCCGCCAAAGATATCGACTTCTATCGAGAAAACTATGAGTTGGAAGTCTAAATGCAGCTATTTTTATTGTACTTAAATTTTGGGAAACGATCTCTAGAAAATTAATTACTTTTATATGAAGAAGCATTAAATTTAAGAATTTAGGATAACTTTTAGTCCTTTCTGTCACCTCACGGTGTTACCCCTATCTTTAATCCATTTACATTTTATAGTTCATGACTGATTTGCCTGTTATATGTAATAACATTAAAAATAGTATATAAATAAAATGTCCAGCTGCTTGCGAAAACTTTAAGATACGAGAGGAGTTTTTAATGAAGTAAACTAAATTGTCTACTCTGCAAGTAGAAACTATATTTAAAAAGAGGTTGAGTCAACTGTTTGGCTGTTATATTATAAATGGAAAAAAGATTAAAATAACATCGTAAAAAATAATTACATGGAGAATAGAAATAAGTTCAACTCACTTATAATTACCACAAAAAAACAACTACTTTAAAACTAAACCACAACATAATGGCACTTTCCGTTAAGACAGTAACGGCAAACAATAGCGAAAAACAAAAAGTTAAGTAGGTACAACAAAAAATATAACAAAAACCGATTTTCATAGATTCAAGAAATGAAAGTGTAGATCATTTAAAACACTAAAAATAGGGAAAGCACCTGGTGTAGATAATACAGCAACGTCTTATTCAAATCCACATCAATACCACGGAGGTGGATAATAAAAATTGGATGTTTATTAGGAAAATAAATTAAGTAAACAGAATTTTAATAAAGGATTCGCAAATTCCAGGAATATTTTACAGCTTACCACTGGATGAAACTGAAATGCCAGTGCAAGAATCGTACCTGAAAATCAAGCTGGTCCTGATGTGGCAGTAGAAGAAGAAATCCTTAGCATCGTAGAGCGTAGCCCAGATGTAAGTGCGAAGGTTGCCTTTTATATTTCGGGATTGGGCAACCCTAGTGCTGCCATCTGGCAACTCACGTTTCTATCGTAAAGTTTGACATTTTTGACGGTATGCGTCCTCAGAACGTTTTGACGTACGAGCGTTATTCGTGTTGTTTACAGTAACTTCAAAACTTCATATCGGCCAAAAAATTCAATTAAACTGTGAACATTTTTGTGGGATTATTTTTTACAACTTTCGACGCGGATTAACTCAACAACAGTGCATCGATGAACTTAATTCGATTTTTGGCGATGAAGCACCCTCAAGGACCACTGTTTATCGATGGTTTACCGAATTCAATCGTGGCCGTAGTTCGCTCAACGACGAATTTGTTGTTGTTGTTCCGAAAAACATTGATGCGGTGCGTGAACTGATACTGCAAGATCGTCATGCGACTTATCGTGAGATTGAGGTATCCTTGGACATTAGTGGGACCAGCATACATTCAATATTCCATAAACATTTGGCCGTAAAAAACATTTGTTCGCGTTGGATCTCACATAATTTGACAATCGCTCCAAAACAAGCTCGTGTCAATTGGTCGCAAGAAATGCTCAAAAAATGTGTATGACATCGTGACAGGTGACGAATCGTGGATCTACGCGTATGAGCCCGAAAGTAAAGGGCAGTCGACTGTATGGGTCTTCTAAGGCGAGCCAAACCCAACAAAAGTCGTACGTGTTCGAAGCACTTCGAAGCAAATAGTCGCCTGGTTTTTTTGGAAAAAACTGGACATGTCTGAACCGTACCATTGGTGCAACGTAGAACGGTCAATTCTGAACGGTACATAACCATTTGTTTGCCACAAGTCTTCGGAGAAATAAGGAAAACCAACCGCCGAAGATGGATCATTTTCCACCACGACAATGAGATCTCTTACACATTGGCTCGAACAAGTGACTTTTTGAGCACTCATAACGTCGATTTGATGAGTCATCCGCCGTATAGTCCTGATTTGGCACCCAATGACTGCTTTTTATTCCCAAACATTAAAAATAAATTGTGAGGTCAATGTTTTTCTACACCCGGCAGAAGCGATTGATACTTTCAAAATGCATGTTTTGGAGATACCTCAATCGGAGTGGAAAAAGTGCTTCGGAAATTGGTTCACACGCATGCAAAAGTGTATTGATCTTCATGGAGAATATTTAAAAAACAATAAGCCATTTTCGATGATAAATATTAGCTTTTGTTCTTGCACGCATTGCAGCCCGTCTCCAAATTGATCAAACGGCGGCGTGGGAAACTATTGATAATAATGGTACAAACCCTTTCCATATTCAACGCGTCCAGAACCTTTAATATGGTAAAAATGCTTTGGAACTGCAATTTTTCAAGTGGATAAACGAAAATCATAGATTTTACAGATATTTTTTGTTCACCAATGAAGCTCAATTTACTGGTGATGTACTTGCAGCGGGTAGCGGTAGGTTCCTAGAATTTTTTGACCGCGTCCATACATTCCTCGGACCTACGGAATGCGTTACTATAGCAAACACATTTGCCCAGCGGTAAGAATAATGAAATCAGTTAAGATGATGTTACGTCCGCTGGGAATGCAAGACAGGTTTAAAAGCGCATCCCATCAATACCAAGATGATCACACTTCCACCGGCGCTACTACAGAGAGGTCGATGGTATTCTAGTTACAATTCAAGTTGTGCATATTTCGTTATTATTATTTTCTGTTGCCGTTGTCATATTCGTTTATCATTAACTCTTTTATTAAACGCACGGTGTATATGCGTATTTAGCGCAACAAACGCTAAATATTAAATAACTGTTACAACGAATGCGACGGCCGCTGAAAATCCGCATGCCACGATCGAAAGTAACTTTTAGCATTTTACTTAACCCAGAGAGAAAGATATTTAGAATTATCCTAGAAAATTGCCTGGCAGATCTCCTGAAATACGTATTGAATATAAGAAAAAAAAAGAGGTACTTGCAGCATAATGGAGCCCCTGTCACAAACAATCGCTTTCCCAAATGTTAAATTGGCCATGGAGTCCACCGAATTGGCCCCCAATTTCACCAGACTTCAAGCTCCTCGATTATTGGCTTTGGAAATGTTAAAATGAACAACAGAAGAGGACACAAGAAAAACACTTTGTAAATACCTCTGTAACGGGTGAGAATCGGACATATGGTTATAGAATTTTGTTTATTTATTTCAATGTCGAAAACCTATTTTCCAAATGTTGATTCTTCCTGGAATACGCAGTACCTCAAGGAACTGTTCTTGGTCTCATACAGCGTTGGAAATACACAAAAACCGTATAAAATGAAATGTTGAACATATACCACTACCTATTGGAATTACAACATATTTCCATATTCTGCATGCAAGTCATTGCTTATATTTTTCTCCAAAATGTCCAAAATATTACTAGATCATCAAGGCCAGCCAACACTAGATCTACACCGAAAATTCAATTTCAATTTTTAAATAGTTCTGGAGATAAAAACCAAAACTAATTCTAGCATTGATAATATTAAACAAACTGTACAGTTGTCGAAAAATACTTGCTATTCTTATAGGAATTTCTTCTTTAATTTATGGCACGTAACTAAGTACCTTATATAACATAATATATATTTAATTATGTATTAATAATAATTTTGCAGAGCATCAACACATAAAACTCATATTATATTTGAGTACTTTGTACCTATTGGCTGTCACATTACAAAAGAAACAATAAAAATATAAAATTACAGATTTATTTTAAAATTCTTGCTAGCAGTTCTTCGAATTTTAGTAGATGTGGCTTTTCAGTAAAAAAACTATTTCGTGTTTATGAAGTTTGGACTAATATTCCATGATTAACAAATATTAAGAGATAACGACGTAGCTTCTTGAACCACATTATTCGATTTTTAATCTTGGTATAATGCAATAATGAAACAATGTGCTGTTACGCGTGTTTGTGCAAATTCGAATATGAGCACAAATTACAAAATTATTACAATTAAAGTTATTAGATTGTACATACATACACACATACATACATAGATAGTACACTAACAACCCACGGTTAATTAAAAACAAATCCGTTGTAATTTTAAAGGAAATTATTTCTTTGTAATTTTTTGCTTATTGATTTCAACATTTTTTTGCTAAGGATTTGAACGTACTCATCTACTTTCGATAGTAGAAGTCAGTTGATTATAATACTTAAAATAAGAATGCTATAAATTTTGGATTTTTGCAACCATTCTTAATTGCCGGCGCCATCTATACATCAGAGATGGCATTATTATGACCGTAGTAGATTCTCAAACCATCTCCCAAGAACTGCTAATTTCAGCTCCGCCACCTTCTGCTGCCTTGATAACTAATCGAGTCGTTAGAACTACGTACACAGCTGATTTTTGATTTTAATTGTATGCAACCTAATGATGATGGATGACAATAAAAGGACTACCTTCTCTTCGTTGATTTACAAAGTTATAATTATAAGTATGTTATACGTAGTCAGTATATATATATGACGAAAGAGTCCCGATAACTTTTCGTGTAGTTTTTGGTTTGTTAAAAAAGCTTTAATTATTAATGATAGATCTTTCAAAATAAATGGCAATAAGGATTAAACTCGTTTATGATAGCGCAGGCTTTCTTAAACAAAATCGAAGTATAACATAGGAGATTCCTACAAGACAATCCTGAGTTATATACAGCTGGCGGGATTCTTGCCCTGCTTAATATTAGGAAATTCACAACACAGAATGGTGTGTTATACAGGGTATCCTGAAAATAAAAGGACACACAGCTTAACTACAGCATCCTGAGCTGAAATGGCACCGATTAAATCAAACACAACTTGGTACAAAAGTGCTAGTTTAAGAATTTATGGCGCCCTAATTCAGAAAACATACTTTTAACATTCAGAAGCAAAATAGCATTCTCAATTCTTAATTTTTTTATTAATAACGTCTTTGTTCTTATGGGTAAATTTCATGTCGATAAAATGTACCGTTTTCAAGAAAAACGCACGTAAGTATAGTAGTGTACCAACTTAATGCATCAGTTAAGTGTTAGGGGAATCTCAAGAGATAATTTTAACGGGAAATCTGATCTTCATATAGCTAGGAAAATAGCTAATAATTAGCGGATTGCCATCAGAGAACGGAATATTATATGTAGTTAGTTGAATCCCAGCAGACAATGGCATATTGGTTACAGATAGGAGAGTCGCAAAAGTTACGCTGCTTCACACATTAGTTAAGGGAAGACCAACAGATAATGCAAATTACGTATAGCTAAGTAACCCCCTGGAACATTTGTATCCTATACAGATAGCGCAGCAAATAATTTGTATAGGTTGAAGATAGGGCATTCCTCAGATATTTGTGTATTACATATAATTATGGGAATCCCAGCAGAGATTGTGAATTGCATACAGCTACGAGATCCCCCGGAAAATTCTGTATTCTATATTGTTAAAGGGATCTCAGGAGATTATGTGAAAAGCTAAGTAGGGCAATCTTTGTACATTTGTGTATTGCATTTAGTTAGGGAAATCCCAGTAGAATTTGTGAATTACATACAGCTGGGGGATCCCCGCAAAACTCTGTATTCTATATAGTTACGAGAATCCCATGAGGTAATCTGAATAGTTTGAGGCTAGAGTAATCCCCGGAGATGTGTGGATTACATATAGTTAGGAGAATCCTAAAAAGATTGTGAATTACATGCTGGGGGATCTTCCGGAAAACTTTGTATTCTGTGTAGTTAAGGGGGGGTGTGGGTCTGAATACCGACAGCTGCGAAATCCCCACAGCCGAAATCCCGACAGGCCACAATCCCGAAAGCCAATATCTCGACAAGCCAAAATCCCTACAGCCGAAATTGCAGTAGGTAGCCAAAAGTGAGTTTCCTGAAGTGCTGAATAAAGTTTGTAATTTCCACCTTGGGCAGTGTATTTGGCGAAAAATCCAAGCAAGTGGACTCGCTACTCGTTACGGCACCGACGAAGGTTTTAGTTTAATGGTGCGGCATTTATTTGCCCTGGCATTTGTTCCTGCAGATGAAATTCCGACGGCATTTGATGTTCTTAAGCATCATCTACCACCAGAAGCAAATGAGGTAACGGAATGGTTTGAGAATCATTACGTAAATGGAAGAATACGCGGATATTTACGGAACGGTACTGCAGTTAGGGCTCTACCAATCTTTCCGCCAAGTTTGTGGTCAGTGTTGGAATCTGAAGAAAATGGAATTGCAAGAACGCAGAATAATGTGGAAGCTTGGCATCGCAGATGGGAAAATTTAGTTAGGGGTGCACACGTCGTTGTATACAGAATCATCGAAGAGTTTCGAAAAGAACAAGCGCATGTAGAAACGCAAGTAGAGTGCATAGTTCGCGGTGTACAAATGCAAAAACGGAAGTTGTGTTGGATTAACAGAGAAAGGAGAATTTCAAGTGTTCAAGGTAATCGTAATAATTACGAAAGTATGGACTATCTACGTGGTGCTGCATATAATGTAAATTTTTAATACTTTCTTAAAATTATTGTAATACCTAAATTTAATTTTAATGTAATAAATGATTAGTTATAACGCAATTCTTATGTAATATAGGTTCTTTATTTCAGTTACACTATTAACATAACATCTAACTCGATATTGCGGCTAGTCGGGATTATGGCTTGTCGGGATTTCGGCTGTCGGAATTTCGGCTAGTCGGGATTATGGCTTGTCGGGATTTCGGCTGTCGGAATTTCGGCCGTCGGGATTGCGGCTGCCGGGCTTCTGACCGGCACCGAGTTAAAGGAATCCCAGGAGATAATGTGAATAACTTGTAGGTATTACATTCTCCGGAGATTTGTGTTTCCCATATAGTTAAGGGAATCCCAGCAGAAACTGTGAATTATATACAGCTGAAGGATCCTCCGGAATATTTTATAGTCTATATAGTAAGGGAATCCTAGGAGATGATGTGAATAGCTTGTAGGTAGTATAATCCCTGTAGATTTGTGTATTATTTATATCAGGGAAATCCCAGCGGAGATAGTTAATTACATACAGCTTTTTGCATGCTATATAGCTAGAGGAATCCTAAGAGATAATGTGAATAGTTTGTAGGTAAGATAATCTCCAAAAAAGGCGAATAGCTTGTAGGTAGGGTATTCCCCGCAAATTTGTGTATTACGTATAGTTCACAGATAGATAATATGTATAGCTTCTATGTAGGGTGTTCTCCGGAGATGTGAGTATTAGATATAGTTAGGAGAATCCTAAAAAATTGTGGATTACATGCAGCTGGGGGATCCTCCGGAAAACTTTGTATTCCATATAGTTAAGCGAATCCCAGGAAATAATATAAATAGTTTCTAGGTATTGTATTCTCCGGAGATTTGTGTATTCACATACAGTTAGGGGAATCCCAGCAGAAACTGTGAATTATATACAGCTGAAGGATCCTCAGGAATATTTTGTAGTCTATATGGTAAGGGAATCCTAGGAGATGATGTGAATAGCTTGTAGGTAGTATAATCCCTGTAGATTTGTGTATTATTTATATAAGGGAAATCCCAGCGGAGATAGTTAATTACATACAGCTTTTTGCATGCTATATATATTCCGTCTCGCTGCGCCCCGATAAAGAGTTTAAACAAATAACTGCAAATAAGTTTACTTATTTAGTGGATCTTTAGGGTACATACCCGCGGTTATTGCTTGTATTAAAACACAAGTGTGAGTGTATAAACAAACAATACCGACTTCTGGATTGAAACTACTTTGGTCTGAACACTGTTTCGCCTTTTGTTGCTGTTCGATTGATGTAGTGCGGTCTTTATGTGTTGATTCAAATGATACTTTTTTAAGCATTTGACTTATTTAGAAATATGAAATTATGTAACATTTCATAGGGATAAACTTTATAAAAACATATCTCCTTCGCGCAATTTTTACAATAAATTACTTTGCCGTCGGTAGTAAAACACTCACTACCTTCCATTAATCGACGTAACGTGCAATTTAAATTCACTCTTTCTTTAGGCATTTTGATATCTACCTTTATACGCCTACTTGTTACTGTAATAACGCAACTGATTTTGAATGCTATAAGCAGTTTCATGCATTTCTCTGGAAATTTTCCGTAAACTTGGGGAATTTGCAGAAAAAAACCCAAACAAGGGAAAATGTGAGCTGTACACAATAAAGGGATTAAATAAATAAGCCTTTGAAAGAAGAGCCACAGCTTGTCCATTCGTTAGCTATATACCTATTCAGGACAATTCCAAGAAGCAATACCTGTAACAAGTACACAGAAAATTTGGTTGGAAACAAAATTAACGAATTTGCAGATTAACACATTTTCTGACAGAAAATTGATGGAATAGGAAAATTATAGGCTGAAATTATGTAAAATAAGTCGCTTAGGCACTAAAAGTGCGAAGTAGGCATTTTATCCAAAATAAAATGCGGTTTATAATAATCGCCTAGGTGTGAAATGGATTTTGGTATAACAGTTATTTCGGAGCCTGCAATGTATCAAAATAGGCAATGCCTAGAAATCCGAGCCTTAGCAATAATGTAACTTAATCTGACGTATTATAGTAGCTATCGTAATATTTATTTAGACTTCAAATTTGTTATAATACAGATATAAAAGGGTCGTCGGAAAAAAAGTCTACCGAAAAAAAAGTCCCGGAAAAAAGTCCACGGAGAAAAAGTCCCCGGAAAAAAGTCTCCAGGAAAAAAGTCCCCGGAAAAAAGTCTCCAGGAAAAAAAGTCCCCGGAAAAAAGTCTGCAGGAAAAAAAGTCCCCGGAAAAAAAAGTCCCTTGAAATTGCCCCAAAATTACGTTTTTTGTCAAATTTAGCACAAGTACAAAATGAAATTTTAAACAAAAATATGCTTCTTTTAAACACTGCATTTTTATATCAGTTTTAACCAAAACCTTCATCTCTTAAGTTACTTCTGCCAATGTATTAATGATGTCTGTTTATTCCTTGCCTTTATCTCTGAGGTTACTTCTGCTATCTGCCTAATGATTTCTATTTATTCCTTATTTCACCTAAAGCCTTTAATCCTTAAGTTACCACACTGTGTTACAGAACAAAAGGCTGTGCAATTTTCGATTTATTTTCAGTTCCGTTGCAACCATGGAAGTGATCAAATCTAATAAAGGTGGTGAAAAAGTGTGGTACCTACGTACCTACCAGTTGGTTAGCCGCTCAAGCAATGTTGGAAAGAGATGACTTATTCTAGTGCATATGTCCGAGTGTTACCGCAAATATAAGGAAATGAGTAGTTCTCAAACTCTTGCTAGCGGCATTTGCAAGAACATACCCAATCCTTATGATTAAATGATATTTTGTCCTATTTAACTTTAAAATAAAAACAGTTACGTAGTAGTACCTACCTATTTGAATTATTTTTATTTTCGAATATTCTCAAAATTATTATTTACTAAATTTTAATGTTATCGCAATTTTTACTAAATTTACTAAAAAAAACCCACTTAATTTGTTGTAGGACACTGGTGTACAACTAGTGAACCCAAACTAGAGAGATTTCTTTTACACGACAACGGCCAAAATGCTGAAGAAAGAACAATAATATTTGCAGATGATGCATCCCTTCGTCTTTTAGCGGCATCCCATGTGTGGTACTTGGATGGAAATTTTGCTCTTGCCCCACCACATTTCATGCAGCTGTATGTTATAAGTAGAGCGCGGATTTATGGCATTTTGCTTATTTGTTTATAACATAAGCAGTTCCAAATGCTTTTGGATTTACACGTTTCACAAAAAATGCAAGCGTTTGGCACTACTTTTATTTTGCTTATATTGCTTATTTTTCATATTCTTTGCATAAATGCTTACTTAACGCTTTTTTTAACCATTTGGTACTCGTTCTGGCTTATTTTTAATTTATTTTAAGTATCATGCCTTAAAAAATATCATAATTAAAAAGGGAAAGAAAAATTTTTTGAAGGCGCCTCTTGGAATTCAAGCTTTTAAAGACCAGTTGCCAAATTCCTTTACCGCCGGAACCCATTCTCACTAGAGGGGCACTAGGGAGCACCTGGTTATTTAAAAGGCTTGTGTGTGATTTACCTGAAACTGCTGCAATATCAATTAAAGAGTGCCACGAAGTTTTAAACGATGACGTTTTACTGCAAAATTTGGAATTCCTGAAAGCAAATTATTGGTATGTAAGTAAATCTATCCAAAATTTAGAAAAGAAAAATGTACCGCTGGTGGAATCTGTAAACGCATTTAAATATGCACCAATAACATCGGTACACGTAGAGAGAAGTTTCTCTATTTACAAGAATATTTTAACAGACCGTAGACAATCTTTTCCACCGGAAAATTTGAAAAAATACATTATCATAAAATTGCTTTCATAATATTTTTAATTAATCATGTATTAATTACATGTAATACAATTTAAACTTTTTGTTTTAAGTTACACTGTGTTTGTATTTAGTTTTTTTATTTTGTTAATAAAATTCCTTAAAAAATTGCTATTTTTTCTTTTATTTAACTTTTTTGAGTGCTTTTTTTGGCTTTGTTTTGGCTTATTTTCAGGTTTAAAGGCTTATTATAAGCGCTTATTCTCTAAAAATAAGTGAACTGCAGGACACATGAACATCGACGTTTCGAACGCACATTGCGGTCCTCGGATACTGTTCCCGGACCACGTCTGGCTGAGGGTCGCGACCGGAGTCGCCGGTCGGAACGCGGCGGACGCGATTAAACGCCCGCCGACGCCTTCCGGACGCACCTCCGAATCGAGGGCTTAGGATCGACTGACTCGTGTGCAACGGCTGTTCACACGAAACCCTTCTCCACGTCAGTCCTCCAGGGCCTCGCTGGAGTATTTGCTACTACCACCAAGATCTGCGCCGACGGCGGCTCCAGACGGCCTCGCGGCCAGTCCTTCTGCGCTCACCGCCGCGACCCTCCTACTCGTCAGAGCTTCATGGCGGCGCGCCGAAACGCGCGGCCTCACATGCCGCTGACGGCGGAGTATAAGCACGACGCTTCAGCGCCATCCATTTTCAGGGCTAGTAACTTCGGCAGGTGAGTTGTTACACACTCCTTGGCGGATTCCGACTTCCATGGCCACCGTCCTGCTGTCTTAAGTTACCAACGCCTTTCATGGTATCCCATAAGCGTCGATTTAGGCGCTTTAACTCCACGTTTGGTTCATCCCACAGCGCCAGTTCTGCTTACCAAAAATGGCCCACTTGGCACTCTGATCCGATCTCGCGGCTTCAAACTTACGTGTTTAAGCAAGCCGGAGATCTCACCCATTTAAAGTTTGAGAATAGGTTGAGGCCGTTTCGACCCCAATGCCTCTAATCATTCGCTTTACCGGATGAGACTCGCAAACTGCGAGCGCCAGCTATCCTGAGGGAAACTTCGGAGGGAACCAGCTACTAGATGGTTCGATTAGTCTTTCGCCCCTATACCCAGTTCCGACGATCGATTTGCACGTCAGAATCGCTACGGACCTCCATCAGGGTTTCCCCTGACTTCGTCCTGACCAGGCATAGTTCACCATCTTTCGGGTCCCAGCGTGTACGCTCTGGGTGCGCCTCTTCTCGCAATGAGAACGAGACGCCCCGGGAGTGCGGGGCGGGACTAGTGTTCCCGCCCATCCTCCCTAGGCGCGCGCGAGGCGCGCCTTCACTTTCATTTCGCCTTTAGGTTTAGCACAGAATCCCAATGACTCGCGCACATGCTAGACTCCTTGGTCCGTGTTTCAAGACGGGTCCTGAAAGTACCCAAAGCTATAGCGTCGCCGACGGACGTGATCCGGGTCTGTCCGAGATCTCCGCCGCTAACAGCCGGACGGTCCCGAAGTCGGTGCGGAGCCCGAACTTGCGAGACTTCGCCGCGCTTGCGACGGGCCGAACGCCTACGAGAGGCGGCCCCACGTCTCTGCCATACCGTCGAGCGTGCCGGCCGGGACACCGCGTCGGTCCGTACGGACGGTACGGCCCCGAAGGACCGCACGCCGCACGGGCTCCCGAGCGGGCCGTAGACCGGCGCCCAACGAGTCGCGACGTCCTACTAACGGAGAAGTGCACGCGTCCGCGACCGGAGTCGCCGGTCGGAACGCGGCGGACGCGA
>JABXWE010026431.1:0-11067 GCA_014611495.1 Limonius californicus
TATGATATATATACATATCCATATAGATCTGCCAATAGATAATTTTTATTAACAAATTATTATTTACTTTCATTTGTAGTGTCAAAGATCATACCTGGTACCACAAAACTAGACAGTTTATCCCGTACGAAAGTATGGGTCCGGAAGTCCGCAGGAAGACATAAGAAGTCGCTGTAAGAACTGTCTTGGATATTATGGTAAAATTAATACTTTTTGTGTGTACATAATTTGTTGTATTTAAAATATTTTTCCAATAACAAACGGAAATTTTTTGTAAAGCATTTTTATTTACTCTTTCTATAAGAAATAAAACGATGATCCTAATTCAAACCACAATAACATTCTTTAGATAGAAACTAAGCTTGCCTTACAGATACACTTAAGGGTGTTTTTTTGACAGAACGAGCAATTCATTTTAGTTATGTTTCTGTTTGGTAGGTGGCCCAAAAGTTGACTTTCAAGGATAACTTTTGGGTATGTCAAAAGGGTGCCCAGAAGATGACTTTCAAGGTTAACTTTTGGACATCTTTTATGGTTAACTAAAAGCTGACTTTCAAGATTACCTTTTGGACATCTTTTATGGTTAACCTTTTAGTGACTTTGAGAATTCCTTAAGGTTGTTTTATATTTAACTAATTTGTGACACAGTTAACTTTTGGTTGACTACTGATGACCTTGTATTTTTGAGAGGTTAACTTATAGATATTTTTGGGTAACTTTGGTTATGTGGGTATATTTTAATCTTCTCACTTATTTTACATGCGTAAAGACACGTACCTACACATATTTTTTTGTACATCTATTTTTGCTAGTATCGGTCATTTCTCCTACGTTATCAAACAAATTCACATCTTCGTCCTTAGCAACGGGAGGTTTGGAAATTTCATTCCTGGATTGACGCTGCAGCACTGGAGTCGCGTGAAATGAAACCAACAATAAAGCAGCATATAATAGTTCACAGTTTTATCAATAGTCAATTATCAACAGTGAATTGCAACATCATTACCAACACCCAAAACTTTTCGTTCCAAAAATGCAGAATCTTAGTTATGCTGATAACCTTTTCTGAAAACAGACTGTGATCCATTAATAGTCTGTGCTTGAAAAACGAACAGTAACGTTCTACGTTGAAGAGTTGAAGAAATTACAGCAGCACACGTCTTGAGTAAGACCGCAATTTTGAGAAAATAGTAGTTGGTTCTTATTGCATTACAGTGCACCTGCCCATTCTGCACTAATAGTCAAGTCATTTCTCATTAAACACGCCGTTGTTGAAATAAATCACCCATCCTATTCATTTGTCTTGATACCAACAGACATTCTTCTTTTTCCTGAAGTAAAAATGTTCTGAGAGAAACGATTTAAGGCCGTAGACGATATTTGCCGAAGAGCAACTAGTTTTTTCGGATACCTTTACCTACTGTTTTTAAAAACGTTTTGAACATTGCAATAAATGTAATAAAATAAATGGAAATTACTTTGAATAAATATAAAATATGTTTCGTGTTATTTCAATTGTGTTCCTTCTTATTGTGCCAGGCACGGAATTAAATTGCTAAACCTCGTATTAATACCATAGACGATCATGATATTTCACATATCACATTTTACACTATTAGAAATATTTAAATTACATTTCCTTCAACATATAACAGACACAGCGCTTGCATCGCCATTTTAGTGTAATAATGCTGAGAAAATAGAACAGTCGAAAAAGGGTTAAGGTGTTTAAACACATATTTTATATTTAAATTTTAAGGAAAATTTTATTAAAGACATTTATAAAAATAATATTTATTTGTCAACATATAAAATTCTAGTTTTATATACACATATTATTTGGTTAATGGTAACATTAGTAGAAGGTTTGTTTAAAACTATTTACCACAGAGCGTTACGTAATTTGAAGGCCAAAGCTAAAAAATGTAGAAACCCTAAATGACATAAATAGTGCTTCAATTTATTTAATTTAAATTAATTTTGACCAATTAAAGTAGATCAATTAGAATATCTTTGTATTTTCAAGGCCATGTAGGGATTTTCAAGGTCGTGTGGGGATTTTCAAGGTCAAGTAAATATTTCGATGTCATTCAAGTTCGTGCTTACGTTGTAGACTAGATCATTTTGATCCACTGAATCACAAAAACGCCCTGTATAGTAACTTCGAAAACGTTGTTTTTAACATAGGTATTTAATGCCCTACACACTTACGAAAGTAAGCACAGCTATTTTTAGGCATAATGTGTTCCTACATTTTTAAAAATTTTATAAATCCCCGTCTAGACCATTCAATTTTCAATGACATTTATTACTACGTTAGTTTTTAATAATAGTGCGAAACGAAGCGACACCAAAACTTGATGGTAATTGCAACACGCCCATTGGCAGCGAACAGAGATCGCATTTCGAAGTCACGTGTTGGATAAAATTGACAACTCTGTTAATGCTTTTCTACTGCCGAATGAAAATGTTTAGCCTATTTTGGTTGCAAAACGGAATTGTTTCAGTCATCTGTGAATTCTTGCTTGTTGATTTCTTTCACCGTCGAAGCGCCGCTTGTTTTGATCTTTTCCACCGGAACGGGCTTCTTGCTGTGAGCTAAAACACAAAAAGCTTTGTATTTTCGGTGTATTGCTGCTTGCCAGCGTTTAACTAGTTACTTCTTGTCTAAATAGTTTTCTATTTCTTAAATTTTTGTTGTTACCTTCATATATAAAGGAAACAACTGTTATATATAACGAGGCTGAGGAAGAAAATTTTCCAAAAACTTAGATAACCCTTCTTTTTTCTATTAAAAAAATGTATACAATAATGATAGCGAAGCTCTATACCCCACGAAGGCGTTTGACCTGCAAGGCTCTCACATCCGGTTGTTGCAAATTCATGACACATTGTAATGTGGTGGGCATCACGCATGGAACAACCGCACTATTACCTCTTGTTCATTGGAATGAAGGTACCCAATTATTTAAAGCGACTGGATAGACCACCCGCCAGGCATCGAGTCGGGTATTTGAACTACCGACCTGCGGCTCCTGAGCCCAGTGTTCTAAGCACTAGACCACACTCGCAAGGAGAACAATCTATGGTTTATAAAAGTCTGTTGATTAAAACAGTATTTGATTTTCGACAAATGCATAGAGGCCAGCAACAATATTACATGAGTTAAGCTTATACAATGATTCTAAACATGTGTGAAAATCTTTAACCTAAACACCTAAAATTTCTAGTAATCCTTTTTAAAACACCGTTATGGAGGTATGGAGCTTTAAGGTTTTTTTTACATCAATTCACTAAAATGCAAATAACTTTCTTATTTCTTGTCCAATTTTGAAACACTTCATTGTTTTAGCAAGCTTACAACCAAAGTGTGAAAAATTGTACAATTGACTGTAAATGGTGGATAAAATCTGAAAATTTTGGTTTAAAAATTTGTAAATTAGGGTACATCTTGAAAACGAGATCGTTAACCTAAGTTTTTTTTTTGCAGCTTCTAAACTAATATTCTGTTTTCCAGAAAAAGGTCTTCACAGTTTTATTCAAATTTTTAAATTTAAAGAGTTATTTAACCAAGTTTCCAATAGAGACGACCAGTTAATACACCTAATTTACAAATTTTTATATCAACATTTTTACTTATGGGTCAGGTTTTATCCACTTTTCGCACACAACTGTATATTTTTCTTGAAGTTGGGATTCTTAGCTTTCCAAAATAAGGAAGTTTGTCAAAATTGGACACTCCGCAACAGTGGCGAATTTAAACAAAAATTACTAAGATAATTTAGGTGTTAAATAACCTCAGGTGTACGTGGTTAAAGATTTTCGTATATGTATAAGATCACCCTAAATAAATAGATAATTTAAAAATGTAGAGTAAAGCTATTTTTGAAAATATTCAGGATTGATTAGTAGTAGTTGTTGTTGGAGTTTCGAAAAGTAAGGACGTATTCGACCGTTCTTCCATAAAGTCCAACACCAGGGAAAAGCTAGTGTTAGTGGGTCATCGCTCGCCTACTACGGGGATGTAGACGCAGCGAAAACCTACATACCAGGTGTTAGGTGTCGAAGATTATATCAACCACCTGCGACACCACTGGTGCAATGGTCATACAAGCAAGAAAAAATTTAAATTAAAATAGAAACCCCAAAGTGACGAAATATACATGGCAAGAAAGAAAAATGCAAGAATTGAATTGCAGCGAAATGTTTTCCTATTACAGCAGCAATTAGCAGAAATGCAAGCAGCAATAAATAAGGGAAATGGACAGAAATTGGCCCTAAGTACACAGCTGGAACAAAAACCCCAACAACAAGAAAAAGAATATTACACTGGTGAAGAGAAACGGAATGGGTGAAAAAGGAAAAGAAGAGAACCAAAGAAGAAAAATGACTACATCGCCGGAAACGTCACCACAACAACAGCAAGAAACTAAACAGCCACAAAATGAAAAACCAGTAAAAATACCGAAACTGCCGCCAATTGTTTTGAGCCAAATTAAAAACTATGAAGGATTACAACGCAAACTGAAGACAGAAAAGTTTACATTTCAAGCAGTTATGATGAATAACGAACAAGTTAAAATAAATATGAGTTTGTAGAAGAATATAGACAACTAACAAATTTAATAAATGAAAGAAACGCACTTTTGGCACTAATGCGAAAATAAACAAACAAAAGTCAGGCGAAAAAAACTGCACCCGTCATGCTCTCCAAAAAATATAGTAGAAGATTTATGTCGCCAACGATATAAAATAATATTCTGCAGAGAAAAGATAAGAAACCCTTCGCGCTATTTATGCTAAGCTTCAGAAACGACGAAGACATTAAAAAATATACGAGATAAAAGGGATACTAGGCATGAAGGTTAAAATAGAACCTCTAGGAAAATCAAAAGTAGTTACTCAATGCAAGAAATGCCAAACTTATGGACACACCCAAAGATTCTGCAACAGAGAATTAAGATGCGTCAAATGTGTTGGAAAACACCACACAGAAGAATGCAAAATGAATGTAAACAGCAAACCAAAATGTGCTAACTGTGGCGAAGCCCAACCAACCAGCTGCAGAGGATGCGAAGTAGCCAAAAGGATTCAAAAGATAAGAAACGAAGGGGAGAGAGGACACCGGTGGGTGAATTCTTAACATAATCATTTAGTTATTTTAAGTTAGATAAAAATTACTGGTTAGTTTAGACTAGTTGTAATGTAACATCACAATAAAAAAGGATTGATTTATTTTGCTTCTGCCTATGTAATTTGCTTACTACTAGCGGTTATTAAACTTTTTAAAACGTATGCCGTTTTGTTTACTGACTTTTAAATACTGAAAGATTAAAATTGCTATTTTAAAAACTTTTACAACGCCTGAGAAACTATTAAAACCACTACAGGATTCTATAATTATCAAAATCTAAATACATTCTAAAAAGACTAGATGGTACACGATTAATTAATTTCAAAAAATTGGAATAACACCATTTTAGAGTTGCTTTACAATTAAAAAATATACAACACATTACATATCTAATGTATGGGGGTTTGTAATTATCCTAACGACTGCGCCAATTCGTATAAACACATACATTTTCAAAAATTTCAATTGGAATTTCAACTTGGAACACTAGTGATCTACATTAAGACACCGTCCAACATTGCAGATTCACAATAAGATAGCTTTAGCAAAAGGCACCGTAAATGACAAATTATAATAAATTTATATTTATTTAAAAATTCCTAAACCACTTTAACCACCAATGCCAACAGTTATTATAAAACACTTTCTGGCCTTTTAGATATTTAGATATCCCAAATATATTTCCATTGAAATATCCGGCAGAATAAATCTTACGAGTAACTTCCACTGCAACCGGAAGTGTGATATTACGTCTACATAATAAAACTGTAAAACCTTCCTATTATACGAGACTTATTCGGACCCTAAGGGCGGTTTAAATATCCCTCCGATTGAGGGGCGTAGTCAATTTAATGTATTGTGGTGGTTCTTTAGTGGCTGATGAGCTAGCCACACATCACTTTTCTGTAGTTCAACCATTGTATTCAGTTGTATAATAAAGCATTATAATGAATACTACCATTGAAAGTCCCGCCAAGTATGAAAAGCACGCTGCGATTCGTTTCCTCCGTGTAAAAAAGAAAACGCTACGGAAATTTACCGCAAATAAGCAAGTTTATGGTCCAGGCGTCATAAGGAAAGGCAAGGTGTACTGTACTGGTGTACGATTACCGATGGCCGAACAAACGTGCACGATGAAGAACGAAGTGGGAGACCTTCTGTTCTCAACGACGATCTTGTGGAAAAATGAACAAGAAAATTTATGAAGATCAGATTTTCACGATTTCGGAAATGATCGAAACTTTTCCTCAAATTTCAGGTACGGCACTGTATAATACCGTGAGTTCAAAAAGTAATAACATAAGGGTTGGCCAATAAAGGGTTGGAAAATAAAAGTAATTTCAACAACAAGCTTTAAAATTCATTAACTGTCATCACTGTTGTTGTTGTCATAAGTTTCATTGGCTGTGTCTAACCGTCAATTGGTATATAAAGCTTGCATTAGACATTATTTTATTATTCCATGGCCAACCGTTATGTAATTACTTTTTGAACTCACGGTATTATCACGAATAGGTTAGAATACCACAAATTTGATGCGTGGTTGGTGCCAAAGAAGTTGACTGACGTTTACAAAAACCAGCAAATGGCCTCTGCACTAACCTTCCTGCGTCGCTACGAAATTGATGCCGCTGACTACCTGAATTACATTGTGACCAGCGACGAGATTTGGACAAATATTGAAACCAAACAACAATCGATACAGTGGAAGCATGTATGCATGCATGTGGAAGTTCCCTCGAAGTTAAAAATTTCAAGCAAAAATTCTAGAATCGAAAGCTTGCGATTACTGTTTATTTGGACAAGAAATGCGTATTTTTAGTTGATTTCCTAGAACCCGGTGTGGCAATTAATGCAGAAGTATATGGTGAGACCTTAAGAAAGTTGAGAAGGGTGATTCAAAACAAAAGGCGAGTGCTGCTGACTTCTGAAGCCGCACTTTTGCACGATAACGCCTGGCTGCACGCGGCGGGTCGCATTGTGCAACTCATTGAGTAATTGAATTGGGAAATTTTCAGCCATCCCCAATACAGTCCCGCCTTAGCACGGAGTGACTATCACCTCTTCTTCCAACACACGACCGTTTTCTCGTTGACAACAGTACAAAATTGGTTTTCGTCACAGGTGGCAATCTTCTATGAAGAAGTTATGTAACTTTTGTACCACAATATGACAAGTGTGTAAATTCGAATGGTGACTATATATGTAGAGAAACAGTGTAGGAGTGAATCTAAGATTTCAGAATAATCATTTTTTTCAACGTTACATTTTTGGGTTAGCGCCGGTCCACCTTTAATTTCTGAATAAGCTTCGTATAACACAAAAAAGCAAGTAACAGATGCGGTGCCGGTGGTTGCTAAATCACCCTGTACATTCACATTTAAATATTACAATTTTGTTATTGTTTTCACATGTTAATTAAATTTTAGCTAACTCCTCAAGGTACGAAATACAATACGCAGATGAAAGGTCACACGCTTTAGTTGAAACTAAGTGTCTGGAAAGTTTTTGTACATTATTATTAAATTGAGCATTAAAAGTTAGCAACAGCGTTATTTTACACCTCATAGAATTGCCTGTGGTAATAACCAACCAGCAAGCAAAAATATCTATCCATAACAACGTAAATTTGCACAAGAGGACGTGAAACAATAATCCAGAAATTCAACTTCAAATATGGAAAGGAAATGTCAAACTACAGTATAAAGCCTTTCCATTACATCTTGGCTTTAACTCTGCCCACATCACGTGTCTAATAGTTAATTTCAGAAATTAATATTTGAATGTTAAACAATGAAGGCGCGAAATATGAAATTGTTTAAAATAGTAACAGAAACGAATTTTTTATACGAAGTAGTATCTTGCACAAGTACGAAAACGTAATCATATTTTCTGTAGACGTCTGTAAATAATTTTCAATAAGTAAAACTGCTTTTTGACGTTCATTTGCGTAGTTTGATTTATTACCATGGATTTACGTTAAGTGGGCGGAGCTAAAGCCAAGAATTAATGGAACAACAACAGTAGTCTTTTTAATATTAAATCCGCCATGAATCAGAATCTAACGGCTGAGGATAGTAAGAGAATTTATGATAGGGAAAATTTTAAAAATAGGTGGAAGATACTCGAAAGTAACTTCACTAACGGAAATCGATCGATAATTGGGAATCTATTTTAAAACATTACCTGTGACGAGTGTTACTGGTCCTTCAGGTTTTTGAATTACAGTCTTCTGCCCTTTCGACCCTTTCGCGACGTCAATTCCATATCCCACTTGATAAATGGGAAGTGGGATCACCGTTGACGAAACGGGCACTAAATCTAAAAAATGAAGCACTTTTTAATTGTCTTTGCAAAAATGTACCCGGCTGGAGATCTATCATGCCCTGAATTGTCCAGAAAATATCAACAAAAAAATACTTTACATACCTGGCTCGAGTTTTGCGTTTTCGTTTAATTTATACATGGTCGGATGCGCCCGAATTGCAAGAATAAAACCAAAAAGGCACAACAGCGCGGTTTTCGCCACCATCTCTTTGTTGTTTTGTGCGTTAATTTTAGAAATGAAATGTCAATCGCGAGGTTTTAACATTGACTAAGCCGTGAGTCCTTACCATGATCTCAACACAGTCAAGCAAGCAAATATTGCTTCCAAATTGCCCTTGAAAATCCCCAAGAACTTCTCTTGTTCTACTTCTGTCCATTGAGCGAAAGTGGTTTGCTTAAGCGAATTCAACCTACATAGCTTAAGATTCTGCGGCGTAAAATACGGATAACTCAGGCTTTGATTGGTTGTCTCTGTTGTTGGGTTTGCTAATTTGGTATCTGACGGAGATGCCAAGTTCTGACCATTTCCCAACGATTTAACATTGGATGAAGGTGTTTTGAGCGACAGGTATAAATAACAGGTGAAGTTTTAATCGTTAGCATAAATGCCAATAACAACTTGAACAGTTACTTCGGTTTTTTGCCCCTTCCTTGGAGGTTGGAGGAAATCGGTCGCAAAGTAACTGAACTTTGGGATCTCCATTTCCTAATTTAGCGAAATAAATTGAAATTTCTAAATTTGTATGTAACGGGAACTGACGTCATTATCTTCTTCAAATGCGTCAGCTTATGGTGAAACCGCAACCGTGTGTGCCGAGAAAATTAAAAATATTTATATTAAACAAGAATACTTACTAAAAAAATTGAAGTGAAACGAAATTCCTGAATTTGTTTCAAAAGGAAATTCATATTCACATCTGCTAATGACAATCTTTCGGAGAACACTTATTAAATTCTGTTAAAATTATAAATATTTATATTATTCAAGAATATTTCTAAGAAGATAGTTGGAAGGGAACTAAATATCAAACAGGAATTTCTGTCCACGCCTTCATCTAATACCAATCTGTTGGAGAAAAATTATCAACTTCGGTGAGGAAGTTAAAAATATTTATATTAAACAGGAATATTTATAAGATTATTTTTGGAACGGAAGAATATTTGTGAATTTGTAACAAACAAGATTTCCTGTCCACCCCTTTATCTAATACCAATCTGTTGGAGAATAATTGTCAAGTTCTGTTGAGAATGTTAAAAAATTTTCTATTCAACAGCAATATTTACAATAATATTGTAGGAACGGAAGCCTTGTATCACGCCAAAAGCGATGGGCCACTAAGGCCTGTGAAAGCTTCAAAATAATAAAAAAAAAAAGGAACGGAAGCAAATTTTTGAATTTGTATCTAACAGCAATTTATGTCCACGCCTTCTTCTAATACCAATCTGTTTGAGAAAAATTATCAACTTCTGTTGAGGAAGTTAAAAATATTTATATTAAACAGGAATATTGATACGTAGATTTTTGGAACGGAAGCATATTGCTGAATTTGTATCAAACAAGAATTCCTGTCTATGCCTTCATCTAATACCAATCTGTTGGAGAAGAATTGTCAACTTTTGTTGAGAAAGTTAAAAAACCTTCTATTCAACAGGAATATTTATAAAAATATTGTAGGAACAGAAGCAAATTTTTTAAGTTATATGAAACAGCAATTTAAATCCACACCTTTACCTAATACCAATCTGTTGGAGGAAAATTATCAACTTCTGTTGAGAAAGTTATAAATATTTATATGTAATAGGAATATTTAGAAGAAGATTGTTGGAATGGAAGCAACTTTCTAAATTTGTATCGAACAAGATTTCCTGTCCACGCCTTCATTTAATACCAATCTGTTGAAGAATAATTGTCAACTTTTGTTGAGAAAGTTAAAAAACTTTCTATTCAGCAGGAATATTTATAAAAATATTATAGGAACGGAAGCAAATCTTTGAATTTGTATCAAACAGCAATTTACGTCCACGCCTTTACCTAATACCAATCTGTTGGAGGAAAATTATCAACTTCTGTTGACAAAATTGCAAATATTTATAATAAATGGAAATATAAGCAGATTTTTGGAACGAAACATATTGCTGAATTTGTATCAAACAAGAATTCCTGTCTATGCCTTCATCTAATACCAATCTGTTGGAGAAGAATTGTCAACTTTTGTTGAGAAAGTTAAAAAACCTTCTATTCAACAGGAATATTTATAAAAATATTGTAGGAACAGAAGCAAATTTTTTAAGTTATATGAAACAGCAATTTAAATCCACACCTTTACCTAATACCAATCTGTTGGAGGAAAATTATCAACTTCTGTTGAGAAAGTTATAAATATTTATATGTAATAGGAATATTTAGAAGAAGATTGTTGGAATGGAAGCAACTTTCTAAATTTGTATCGAACAAGATTTCCTGTCCACGCCTTCATTTAATACCAATCTGTTGAAGAATAATTGTCAACTTTTGTTGAGAAAGTTAAAAAACTTTCTATTCAGCAGGAATATTTATAAAAATATTATAGGAACGGAAGCAAATCTTTGAATTTGTATCAAACAGC
>JABXWE010026432.1:0-10947 GCA_014611495.1 Limonius californicus
TGAATTAAAACAATGTAAATACTTGAAAGAAAGCTCCTGTAATATAGTACTTTATAAAATTGGGTTTTGAATGCAGCACATTTTAAATTCATTGATGCAGCACACTTATTGGAATAGACAATAAAACAATTATCCTAAGATGGTCAAATAAGTTCATGAGGAAGTATATAACGTAATATTCCTCTAAATACGAACAAAAATTAGAAAAATAATTATTTGTATTTATGTTCCTTTTGAATTCCATTTGCCTTGGTAACGAATGTTTATCATTGATATATAATGGTGGAAGCGCGCACTAGGTTCTTCACTTAAATGCCCAAGATTGTGTGGATAACAGTCCAAAGGTTAATCCAAAACATGGATTTTCAAAGACATATTGTATCTCAGGGTTCTGTAGATTTCACGAAGTTTACTATCCAGTTCTTAGTAGTTCTCGACCTACTAAGTTTCTCACGACTTCTCGAAATTACTCACATGTAGCTGCCTCAGGCTTAATTCAGCATCGCTCAAATTCTGATTCTCCACCAGCTTCCTTATTTGTGGACCAACAAATAAATATGCCCTTTTTGATTATTATATAAAGAGAAAACCATGACCATGCAATCCATTGCTTTGACGAACTTCTTCATCAAACAAATTTTGATGTGCAGTGGTGGCAAGTAGACTTTCTTGGGGTCCACAAGAGGCTAACAAATGACATTTTGCTCTCCAGGTGTAAAGTTTCTTCATTTTGGCCACTGGCTTCTGATTAATTGGTTTTTCTTACTGCACTCAAACAAGGAACAACAGAGCTTCGTATATCCATACAACGGGCTGTTTTTAAACAAGTACTCGTATGTCGGTTGCAAACTAGAGGAGGCTGTAGTACAAATTGTCACCTCATTTTTGAAATCGATACCCAAAAATTCATCAAAATCGGTCATTTTAAGGAAAACATTGTCAACCAGTAAAATACTATATATTTTAAAAAAGTCCATGTTTGTAATCTAGTCTACCATAGTATAGTACTTGAGTCCTTTTGGTTTACAAATAGAGTGGCTCGTCGGCATTAATTATAGAAATAAGAAAATGTTCTTGAGGCTGCTGGATCACCGTTTAAATCTTCTTATGCTAAATAAATGACTAACAAAAAAATGCATTAAGAATACCAATTTAAAGAAATTCTAAAATTGTTTACACGCAAAGACAATTGTCAGTATGACAATGAAACGTTCTAGATATGTGCAATATCTTAGAATTCCAATGAATAGTTGGGCGGCAAGCCTTAGAGGAAACTGATAAAATTACGCTGTATAGCATACGTGAAGTAGTTTACCAGAAAATACAGTCACGACGATGGCGACGGCTCAGGAATGAATGAAAAAAAGTCAAAGCAGTATATTCAGTTACCAATTGCAGTAAGTTGCTTTTTAGAGAAAACATCTGATACGAAAAAACTCCATTTTCAGTTAGAGTATAGTTGGTCTCAAAGAGACGAACAACTAGGAACTATCGTTGTGGATCAATTTTTGCAAACTTTTTAAACATTCTACATTAGTTCAGACGTCGATGACTAACTTCACAATCTTATTGTGGCGGTAGTTCAGTTGGCAGCACACTCGTTTTCCGAGCAAAACGTTGATTCTGGCTTGTGTGCGAAACCCCAGTATTACCACACAGCGTATAGAAATCGTTTGCTGCAATCCACCATACACAATTTTCCAATCCGGCTTGCAACCGTGGGATCTTAATGCTAAAAACCTTCTCTGGAATTTCTGTCGTTCGGATTCTACGTTAAACTGTAGATTACCGTGTTTCTGTCTTACCGCTGAGGAGAAACACGTGGCAGAGAAATGTCGATGTCTAACAGCGGGATGAAAAAGGCTGTTGATGACGATGACTTCAAATAATGTACATTAAGTAATGCACTTGCGTTTCTTCTGACGATGGCAGCTTAGTTGCCAAAATGGTTTTCTCAGTACTGAGGCCGGTAAGAAGTTCTTATAAATATGCAGATTCTTATAACAATCTAGTCAAGTCTATACTATCTGTTTTTTAAATCTTACCTGTCAAATATATTCGTGTCATTCTAAATAAACTCTCACAACATGTGGTTGTAAAAACCATAATATTTCAAAGAAGTAAGATTGGTTTTTCCCTATTCGTATACATCTTGTTTTTATATTCCTATCTTATCTACTATCGGATTTTGGTAATTATCATTGCAGCCTCTGTTTTAGGTGTTGATATTTTATTAGTTAGCATGCAAATTACTCAATCGCGATATTTTTCAAACTAAGTGTGCCATGTAGCTTTATATATATTATTAGTTGCAATATTTTGTATTTTTAGCTTCTCATAATGTAATCGTAATATCCTGAATCTTTTTCTTGGTATTAAGTATACGTTCTCCGTCTTTATTTGATCTTTTTAGAACCTCTTCACTTATCCACTGCATTTTGAAAACATTCACAACGGCCTGATTTTTATTTAGCTGAGGGGTCAAGCAAACAGTTCATTTTCTGTTCGAAGTCATTCTTATCACTAACTTATATTGCTAGGTATTTATAAGTTTGCACACGTGAAAATTCTGACAACCTAATACACAACAATTTTCAGTTCAGAGATGACACAGTTGTGCTATTCGCGAGTGAGAGCCGAATAGAGGCAGCGAATAATCTACAACTTCACTTAAACATACTGCATAATTGGCTAGCTGAATGGAAGATATAAGTAAATCCAGTCACGTTCACAACAAGACGGAGTATCTGCTCATAGGTCGCAATAAATATCTCTCTCATACCAGTTAAAACAGAAGCTATGTATTAGCATATCGATCAACGATTAACTTGCAGGACAAACTTTCTGTTGATTATTCAATTTTGAAATACAGAACAACTTTAAAACCAATTTGGATATGGAGCAGGGAGATTTGTGGATCTTCCAGATATCTTCTAACACAAAAAACATGATAGTGGATACACCTTGGTATGTAAACAACTACAACCTTCACAATTACCTGAGAATCTCAGTCAAAGTATAGAAACAAGGATACTGAGGATACGATTCCAAAGAAAACTTTCAAGGCTTGATAATCCTCGTATGAGACAACTATTAAATATATGAGATATCAAAGGGGATCTTTGCTAATAATAGCATATATCAAATATTTTCATAATTTATTTCTAACAAGTTCAACTACCATTAAGATTTGGTTGAGTATTTTTCACTAAATTTCAATATTTATTGTCTTATTTGGTACAATATTTCAATTATTTTGGAATTGTAACAATTTCAAAAATGTTAGCAATTAACTGTATCAATCAACGCTTATAGTTGAATTGTCTTCAATGTTGTAATAACGCTGTAATTTTTAGTTTGCATACAAATACGGCAGTTTAAAAAGATAAAGGATTACTGTATTACTAAAACATGTTCAATCTTTCACATGTAAGTTAATTATGGGAATTAAACAGAACAACTAAAATATACAGCTATGAGACGTATATGAGATATGTAAAAGTGGAGAAACTATTTTAGTAATGTTAAATAACAGAAAAACTATTTCCAAACAATTTATGATAACTAGAACCTGTATTTTGAAAATAACATTAACGCCAAAGAAACGTGGAAAAATTATTTCAAGCATCCACCCACTTGACGGCCCATTTTAAATATCAGCTAATCAAAATAAAAATATTCCCTATCAATTGCTTTCATATTTGTTAGAGAAAATGAATGAGAGCAATTTATCACACGAAAATGTTTATAATGAGATCATTTTTTTCGTATGACTTTTTGATTAGACTTTCTTATCTACTACCGTTTTAGGTGATTGATGGTAAAATCTATTTACGATCAATCCCTATGACGTATTTGAGTTTCCACTTAGGAAATCGGATATAGCGGATGGAGAGAAGAAGTTGAATTCTGATCAAGCCGAGCACTGTGAATATTGAACCTCACAAATATGTCGAGGACAACGCGCGGATGGAAAGAAATTCTTACTTTATGTGTTTTTCTTTAAGGTAACGGAACCCTGAACTTTTATTGAGTTTGCGCTATTTCAAAGGATACCCAGAAAGGCATACTTTGGTACTCACGCAATGTCCTGTTCAAGATTTGACATGACGCTTATTTTTTCTGTAAACTAGAATTTGAAACGAGTCTACGGATTACAGAAAGTACGGAGATATAGCAAACGGTGCACGCTTTAAGGATTGTTATGAATATTATCCAAATATAGTATTAATATTTTTTAAAAATTAACTTGTAATCTACAATTCTAATAAAACTAAGCAAGTTGGGATGTCGAAAGCAATCTCTGCCGTATTCAGTACTGCTCATCCCGATTGCGGGTTCTTTAATCTACATCACTTATTTGGAGAAAAGCGAAATATTATAATTGTTAAAATTAGGACAAGGTTGGAAACACTAAGGGGGAATGGGAATAGTTTGTATTTACACCATGTTTGTACACAACACAACTTCTGTATAGTAAATCTATATGAAGTCTTCTAAGCATTAGTTATATGTTTCAATTAGTGGAATAACTTTATTTTAGCCGTAAATTAACAGAAATTTATGGCAAGCAATGGAATTATTCAATACTAACTCGTAATCATTAGATAATGTGTTTTTCCCTGGTGAGGTTATATTTTAATTAATTAACAACAGAAAAGTATACACTATTCAAAAGTATAAACCGCTGATATTATACGGACACAAAAATCTCATACCTACATGGAAGATAAACGGGAAGATTTCCTGTTGGCAAGGGAACTAATTGGATAACAAACGGTAGTAGCACAAACATTCCATTAATTTACTTTTCGTAGATCTTATGGAATCATGGTTTGGAAAAACCACAACCCCGTTGTTCCGAGCAGCTGTTAATAAAAACATGATGGTGAATATGGTAGCCAGCAGCATAACAAACGATAACGATAACGTTTACGGTCCTTCAAGAAGAAAAATGGAAGCATACGGAAACGCACCCATTTATAAATAATGGGAATAACATTTTAAATATCAGGTATCAGCGCAGATTTAATGTCAACAATAAAACAGTTATATATGGTGACCCACTGCTTCACCAGGGTGGTGTTCTTGGGTCAAAAAGTCCTAATGAACATGCATTCGCAAATGCATAGTTACGGAGATAAAACCTGATATTCTTTACCACAGGGTATGTACCGACTTAAATAAATTGCATCATCTGAACTCTAAGTAAGCTTAGTATATTTTATTATAAAATTTCTTTGTTGTTCGAGGTATCTTAACTAGACATTTTTGCTATTTGTTACCATGACTCTGGTATCATTAGGTATGCATATCCTGTGGAAGAGTTAGCAGATACGGTTTAGCCGATGAAAATTGGTGTTAGTATCGCTTTTGTATGGAGTACTAAATCCCACCAGACATTTACCCTACCACCAAATGTTTGCAAGACTATTCCAACGTTTTTGAGAGACACGCAGCGTAAAAGTGAAAGAAACCAGGGAAAGAGTAAATCTTAGACCTGTACAATTGGAAGGAGCAAATTTGGCAAGAATTGAAGAAAATCCAACAAGTACAAGACGAATTTCGGCCATGGAAAATACGAGCAAAATCACTATTTGGCGAATTCTTAAGCAGTCTCTACATCCCTTTTACTATCAATCGTATTAACCGGTGCAAGCTTTAATTGAAGGAGACAATGAAAACAGAGAAGCCTTTTTTGTCGTTGGGCTATCCTTCAAGACAAGTAAACGTTTATATCCCGGCGAATGATTTATTTGCCGAAGAAGGCGCTTTTCGACCAAGGTTTGGGTAGAAGTTATAGGAGATTATTTACTAGAACCCATTTTTTATCCCAACAGGCTAACAGCGAAACGAATTGAAAGCAATATTTGACAACTGTATAAATTTTTCCTAAAATTCTTAGTCAAAAATTTTAATACCAAAATGTTATACCATGCTTCCTGTGTTCTCTCCAATATTCGTGACATCATTTCCATTATTCGCTCCAATATTTCTGGTGTAATATCTAATACTTCCGCATTAATTCTGTTTCTATCTTCGTCAGCGTTTTTCTTTAACAAAACCTCAAACAAAAAGTCTAAAGAGAATAGATCGGGTGAACTCGCGGGTCATAAATTCATCTGTTTGGGAAGTGTTCCTCCAACTACCCTCTCACATTACGGGCAAAATGAGCAGGAGCTCCATCATATGTATATCATATTAGGTAGTACCTATGTCCAACGGAATCTCTTAAATAACTTGTTCCAAAACATTGAAGTATTCATCGGCATTAAGACGATTTGGTAGGTAATTGGTCGCCATCTCTGGTAAACATACACTCATCGCTCCAAAGAATACATCTTAAAAAGTTATCGTTGTCACGAATTTTATTTAAAATCGTGTTGCAAAAATCCAATATATATGTTATCATTTTCATAGAGAGACTGAAAAACATTATATGGATAAAAGAGGTTTTCTTGTAGAACCAAATGGATGGTCTGGTTACTAGCGATATTTAATGGTGCAGCTAACTGCCGGATACTCGCGGAGGGTTCTTCGTGTGTTGTGTTTAAATTTTGCTTTTCCAATTGTATTTTATTTTATGCCTTTGCCTCGGTCGACAAGCGTTCGCATTTCTTTTGACAAATGAATCAGTTTCACGAACACGTTGGCCCAGCCTTCGAAATACATTTCCTCTAGGATGCCTTCGGTTTGAAAAACGTGCCCAAGTAGAATGAAGTAGATAAGTGAACGAAATAAGATAACCAAGAAACACAAGAACTAATAAAACTATACAAATAATAAGATCATGCAAATTGAATTAATTTGATTTTAAGTGTCAAAATTTGACAATACCGTGGGGGGACGTTCTTTTTTTACAATGTTGCAAAATGTGTTTTTTATGACACTAAGTTAATATCGAAATGTTAAAAACAAACTTTTAAGACATATAAACCACATCTATGGAAAAATAATATTCAAAATTATACTTTTTTCTAAATTGCAGTGTTTTCTGTCAACAGATATCGATCGGTCCAAATTTTGGGGACCTCGTGCAGAACCAGGACGCATGGTACAACATTAAAGTATTACGATTTTCGACAGATTTTACACAGAAGATCGTCACGTGTAGCTTTTTCTTTAATTTATATACACCCTGTATATACATTATGCACCTAAAGAATTAAACCGTAAGTGTGCAAGATTGGGTGTAACTATTGATGGCTAAGAATTACATTTGTTAAGTTTTGATGATTATCAGATAATGGTAACACTAGAATAGGAAGAACTGATACGGACTTTCAAAAACGACAACTTTACCACAGCTTCAGCTGATACAGACAACTCTCTCTGGAAGGCAATAAAGTTCTTTCAACAGCCAAACTATATGAAAAGCAGATGGCTCCTGGACGCACAATAATAAAAAAATACTCAAGTTTTTATGGAAAACTTAAAAATGTTTTTCAACCAGTCCGAACAACAAAAAGACCCGAAGAAAATGATGACATAAAAGAATACCTGGAAACTTGCCATCAACTTTTACTCCCAATAAAGCCATTTAAAGTAAGCGAAATTACAGAATCGAAGGCACCAGGGTGGGACAGCTCTACTGGTGAAATACTCAAAGAGCTCCCAAAAATAAGGAGGAAAAAGCTAACCATCATTTACAACTCGATTCTCACAACTGGGTTCTTTCCTGCACAATGGAATAATACTAATACAAGAACCAGGCAAACCCCAAACAAGGTCGAGTCCTACAGACCCATAAGTCTCTCACCAGTATGATCAAAGCTACTGGAAAAACTACTGCTTAAAAGGAATCTGACGACACATTTAGAAGAAGACCTATTTTCTGACCACCAGTTTGGATTTAGAAGAAACCACTCTACCATAGAACAAGTCTACAGAACTACTGAAGTCACAAATAACACACTTGAAATGAAAAACTACTGCAGTGCGGTCTTCTTAGACGTGAGCCAGGCCTTTGATAAGGTCTGGCATGAGGGACTTTTATATAAACTCAAGCAGAAACTCCAACATTCATACTGTATCATACCAAAGTCGTACTTAGAGGAAAGGTATTTCCATCTCAAACTCGACGAAGAACAAACCGAGCTGTACCAGTAGCAGTACACGCCGGCGTACCACAGGGAATTGTCCTGGGGTCCGCATTATACCTTATTTACTCCTTCTATTTACCCACTAACAATAGCATAGTCACAGTTACACATGCAGACGATACAGCCATATTCTCAACACACTAAGACCCAGTCGCTGCAGTGCAACAACTCCAGACGAATCTAGATATAATACAACAATGGATTAAAGTAAATAGAACAAATCCGTTCATATAACATTTACCATTTGCCGAGGACAATCTCCACAAGTAAACCATGAACGGATACCCACTCCCACAGGCGGATGATGTGAGATACCTAGGCGTACACATGGATAAAAGTCGTACATGGCGCACACATATTTGGAAGAAGAGGGCTCAGCTTGGACTAAAACTAAGGAAATACTACTGGCTACTAGGAGGAAACTCAACATTATCGCTACAAAACAAACTCCTCATATATAAAATAGTACTGAAACCCATTATGGACGTATGGAATTCAGCTACGGGGAACTGCCGCTAAATCCAATATCGATATCCTGGAGAGGTACCAATCAAAAATTCTACGTTTAATAACCAACGCTCCATACTATGTCCCTAATGCTAAAATCCGTAACGACCAGGAAAGTAAAGTGCCCACCGTCAAGGAAGAAATTTGTAAGTTCGGCGAAAACCATTTACATGAACTAGAAGTGCATGCAAACCCGTTGGCAGTTAATTTTTTAGACAACAGTGATCATGTAAATCGACTTAAAAGAATCTACCCGCGACTTATCTTTTCGATTATAGTAATACATTGTTACTACATTATATATATTATTATCGTATTTAAGTAAACACGGGAGGGCCATTAAAGAACGATCCTTCCCTTAAATTTGTGATTGTAATTAATAAATAAATACAAAGAAGTATGAAGAAATACAAAAAAAAATATACGGGTAGACAAGCAATAACACGATACGATAGATCATGAACGTTCTTCAAACAATTATTAACGGCATATGAACTAAAAAATTAGTATGTCATGGATACGTGCAGGCGAGATTGAATTAATGCAACGATGGAAGAAAGAGAGCTTGGAGAGGATATTTGGAGATATATGCAAAAATGGAGGCGGCGAATCGGAAAACGTAGACAACCGTTATAAACCGATATTAGTATTATTCAGTTCACCTGTAAATGGGTTCCGAACCCTCATAGAAGAACAAATAAAATCAACGTTGCAGCTCTGCAATTAAATTTAATTAGTGGGTGTGTGCATATGCATCTAAACCTTCTCTGCTTATAACTTATAACTTTAAACTAAATACGTTGTTCTTCGTGCTTTCGACTAAGTTGTTTTGTTTTCAGAGTTAGTGTTCTATATTCATAAATAAATAAATTATTGAAATTTGTCCCGTACATGGATCCTAATTATGTAAATCAAAGGTTGAAGTCAAACATGACAACATTAGCGTTCACGGCGAGGAAGGATAAAAACACGAAACATCAACGTGTGGTCAGACACGTGGAAGCATTGAAATTAAATGTCAGTTACACCTACTCAACTGCAGGCGCTGTTGGAGCACACTAATGGTGGTATTAAGTAATATCAGATGGCTCGAGCTCTTCATTTCTAGCTTCGTTATATTGTTAGGTACACTCTAGGATGAAGTCGTTTGTAGTTGGCGTTTATGACTGATTGCTGCTATATAACTTCATTCTTATTGAGTTGGGAGATTTGCTAAAGTTCAGGGTGGGCACCGAAGGGCAAATTAGGCCTTATCTAAATACAAGCGCCGGGAGTAAATTAATGTTTTTGATATAACTAACTAAAATGGTGATTAGGACAACTGTGTTGCGGCATTAAACTTATTACTAACTAACTTCCGTATAATTCGCCATCCCCAATTATGGATTACGTTGCGGTTGTAAATTCATCCGCCCGTGGAGGAATGCGTCTGACCCAAGTAGTTGCGAATTTCGTGACTCATGTCTGAGATTAGCGAACTCACAAATTATACAAACACATGCACTCAGTACTCCAACTTGGACGCCCGAAACCGCAATAAGTTTAGTTCGGTCATTTACAATTCCTGGGCTCTATGCATGCATTAATTATAGCTTTCAGCGCTAGCATTTATCTTGTCCGAAATGTATTTGCTCTGCAAAGTTGCTGGATTTGTAACGGCGTTGACTTAAAAGAAATACAAAATACAGGGTATTTAGAATAAGAGGGGGTCCATTTTTTGAGGTTAGTTCGACCCTGTATGTACTTTCCGCATTTTCATGTTATTCCCCATCGCAGTTTGATTCCGGTTTTGGATACAATATCTGAAATCATCACGTTTCTGCTAACTGTAAACGTTTTTAATATGAAATGCAATATGCAATTTTCGTTTTTACAGAGACAGCCACATGTCGTTACTTGCGTTTTCCCCAAAATTATCAAATAGTATCATTATATTAAGTAAACCGTCTATTTCAAAGTGGAGCATAGGAGTAAGGTTGCCGGGAGTGGTGTCTATTTTTTAATGAAAATATGATAAAAACTAAATTTTTAGCGACTGGTGATTTGAGCAGCTGCAACAAAAGTGAAAAGCTATATTTTGGCTATTTGTCGTGCAGTTTAATAACTTAATTCACAGCATAATATTCAAACGTAGACGTCAAATCCACAGATAAGAGAAGAATACGAACGGAAGCTTAATAATACACTTAACACAAGAGAAATCGAACAACAATTAGGAACGCCCTGGAACCTAAATGAGAGATGGAATACATTTAAAGAAACCATAATTCGAACCGCAGAAGAAATATGTGGAAAAAAAAGTAATAAACTATAGTCCGCATAAGAAAAGAACTAGATG
>JABXWE010026434.1:0-11444 GCA_014611495.1 Limonius californicus
TCATTTTGCTTTTTTTTAGTTCTTGCCTTTTTTTACTTTATTTTTGCCTTTTTAGTGCTTTTTTATATCTTTTCTTTTGCCTTTTTGCCTGCCTTTTTTGAGACTTTATTTTTCCTAACTATCCTAGCTCTAGTTATGAACTACATGTATACACGCAACTATTTTTTTATTGTACATAGTTCACTTTTCGCTTGCCGCCTTGTCATTTTAAGTACCTTTGCTGTATACAACTAAGACCTGAGGACGAATCGCCATGTGCGTCTATTGTATCTGAACCGCCTAATTTTTCAAGGTTCATGCTGCTTCTGGCCGTTGTCGAGTCGGCGGTGCGATACGTAGATCTTTTGTATACAGTACAACGGATACCGCTGCATTTCAAAAGTATATATAATGTTATGTATTACTTTACATATTTTGCAAACTAAAGAAACAGAACTTTCAGAAAATTAAAGTGGTGGATATTCCATGTGACGAGGTTACAGTTGTTTGTAGGCGCTAGATATGTTCCGTAAATGAGGAAAATGATTAGTTAATAGTTTGCTTTATTTAGATTTTACCAATTTATAGGTTGCCATAATTTTTCTTTAGTAATACTAAAAAAATATCTTTTTGAACTTCGAGAAGTGAGAAGATTTCAGAAGTAATTCGCTTTTTGTTAAATATTAGTTTCCCATGCAATTCAGAATTTACTAAAAGTTAAGAAAAAGGTCACACCTTTATGATTAAATATATTGGAGTTAGCCGAATGAACAGATTTGCAGCGGTATATTTTATGTGGTTGTAATGGATAAAGGGATAATAAGATGTGTAGGACGAAACATTAAAAAAAGTACATATATCAATATATAGAACATTAAACAATTTTGTGGGAAACATTAAAGTTTATTCGTTGAGATAGACTTCCACAGCTGCTTGGGAAAGCGTAGCGTGACATAGACTAACATTTTGCATGTATACTGCAATCACTACTCCGAATATATTTAAAAATGCAATGTTACACGACGAATTGTGCATAGCATATACTACATTTTATAATTATCTGACACATTTTAAAAAACGTATTAGATCTTCTCTATATGGGACTCATCTGATATATTCATTTAAGGACAACCATCTGAATAATAAGGAATTTAGGCAACTTTCATAAATTGGTGTTTTCACGTTTAGATAATTTGGAATTAATCGTGGTTTGGAGATATTCCTGTTTTCACCAACAGGAACCGGTCTTTTAAGATGCCTGTCAAGCAGTCATTTGGTATTTCGTATTTTGTCGTTCTTGATTTCTCCCTTAGCATGAGGCGCAGTCTTCGCTGTATACTTCTGGAACAGCTCCCTACAACTTTAAGCACCTTTGTCAGTTCTATAAGCATTGCACAAATGCTTAAAAACTTAGATATTAATCATTGGATAAATGCAATAACTTACTGAACACGAACTGTTACATAAAATAAGATTTTAATACTGAACGATCAGTATTTCTCCGCTATCGATAAATTGGTACGATGCATTCAGGAACGGACACCAATAACGGCTCAAAGTCCACTAAACACCAAACATTATGTAGACCAGGATATGCAGTAGTCAGGTTCTTGTGTACCTATTGGCACTTAGGGTTGTAGATTTGTTATGGACCTCATCATCAGACTGTGTTGGTTACGATATCAAGTCAAACGCGACATTTCTTCGAAATCTCTAAATTAAAAAGAAGAAAACGATGCGTTTTACAAACAACGAGAAGAAAACGAGTGAGTCCTCACGTGTGCCCTTTCAATATCCAAATTACCGTGATTAACATGTTGGTAGGAATTAGTGAACCTAACCGCCCATACATACCTTGTTTGAAGTGGCTGAGCTAAGGTGCGAAAAGGTACGTCTGCACGTCACCATTAATCAGCATAAATATTCATAAACACATCCACATGTCTAGACTAGTTGTACACAACAAAGTCTTCTCAGCTACCTGTGAGTCTATCAGACAATCGGACAAAGAACCACGGCTGGGGATTCAAGGATATGAGGTAACATTAAAGACTAGACAACAACCTAAACATGAAAGCACAACTAGGTTTCGACAGTAAATGATTTAAACGCATCTAACACACGTCTCTTAATTTAGTTAATCCGCCCACATTCAGAGCCCAACCCAGAAACAGAAGTTCCTCTCTTTTTGTCTATAATAGAGCAACCACTGGAACATCTGATTAACAAAAATTCCCATCTATGGTTTTTTTAATTTACGATTTATGTTGGTAACACACCCTTAAAAGTTAGAGTAGCAGTAAAAAGGACGTTTGTTTACAGTTGTCTCCCATGGGAAACTTTTCAATGATCCATAGAAATATATCTGTTCCCCCAGACGAGTCCTCACTGAAAGTTATTTACAAGTATCTGAGAATCGCCCAAACTTAAAGTCTGTACACAGACTCTAAGGGTCCTCACAATATGTACAAACGATATTTTTACTTTAACTTTACCATACAATTTCCCCTATTTTTTTACGGCTAAAACACCCTGTATACTTGTTAGATAAGTACCCAATATAGGAGAGAAAGAAGAAACTAGTAGCCTTACGTCTTCACTTCGTTCTTGGGTTTGCTTTACAAATTCGTCCGATATATATAAAATTTTCAAAAAATATTTATCTGTAATATAAATACATCTAACGTATAATACAAAAAAAATTTTTTATGATACTCTTTATCAGCCAGTCGGTAGATACTGTATTGTGTTTGCTTTATGATTTAAAAGCTGTGCTACATTATAGTACATCAGACACCATTCGCAACATTTGTAAAAGATCAAATTTGAATACGTTCGAATTATATAATACACAGGGTGGTCAATTGGCATCTTCGAAACGGTAATCATCAACAGCCTTTCCGTCCCACTGCTGGGCATCGGCCTCTTCTCTGCCACGTGTTTCTCATCAGCGCTAAGGTAGAAACACGGGGGACCTCCAGTTTAAAGTCGAATCCAAATGACAGAAATTCCAGAGAAGGTTTTTACAATTAAGATCCCACGGTTGCAAGCCGAATTGGGAAATTGTGTGTGGTGGGTTGCAGACAAGATTTTTCTAAATCTGCATAGTTCTGCTTAGGTTTCGAACCCAAGCCAGAATCGACGTTTTATTCAGAAAGCGAGCGCTCTACCAACTGAGCTACCACCACACACGAACCGGTAATAGGTCAGTTAAATTAGAGAAAAGTTGCGCATTTTTATGGCAATTAAAAATCTGAAAAGATCACGAAAAAACTGAAAATTGTGATATTAGAAATAAATTAATATCTTCCCTACCAATAATGCTATTTGACTGAAACTTGGTAATTTTATGTTTTTGGCCACCCTGAGTTGAATTCACAGACATTTTTCTAGGTCTCCGGATTTCAAACTGCGATAGTCAACTTTCTTATTTCTTAAGGCCACCATATTGGATTATCACACTATTTTATAGACAAAACAAATAACTTTTCAAATTGATAACCAACGTAACCTTTTTCATCCAAAAAGTTGGTAAAACTAAACATTTTTTGGTAATAATCGCATATGCTTTGAAAAACAATTGAATCAATAATTATAGTGACAATGTCGTTTAAACTCCTTAAATACTGAATATATTTTACGGGTCTAACGATAACCAGATTATTATGATTATTTAAATTCCTCAAAGTGCGCGCTGTTATTTATGATGCAGAGGTTAGTACTCAAATTCATATTGTCCACTGCTTTTTGGATAATCTGCCTCGGAATGGAGTCGAAGGCATTTCGATTTTGAGCCGAAGATGTCCGATATTTTCCATCGGGGATGCATACGCAGCATCCTTTACATTGCTCCACAGGGAGCAATCCATAGATGTATTAGCATGGCGATTGTGGAGGCCAACGAACAGGGCCAAACGTGCCAAGCCATGAAATTGGAAAACGTGCATCTAAACAATCGGAAACACTGCTTACACTTACGCTTTCGAATGGTTACCAATGGCAATTCATCTAGTATATCTTCGAAATTTGTTTGCAAATATCCAGGCCCATCTAAATTTCCATCAGTAAAAATGGACCCAGAACCGTATTATCTAAAAGACTAGCTTATACTTTCAAAGAATATCGAATTTGCGGCCTAATCTCTCATATTAAACGCGGATTCTTTGTTGCATAGTTATAAAGAATTTTCCTTTTAAACATTCCCGCATTTGTAAATAGACTCATCAGTCCATAGTATTATTCTGGAAAAACATGGATCTTACTGCAGTTTTTACGAAATCAATAACAAAAGTCCAATTTTTTTTTACTATCACCAGGATGAAGAGGTTGTACAGGTGTGAATTTATAATCACGGTACTTATGTTTTTTAATGACTTTTCTCACATATGAATCATCGCTACCACATTCTTGAGAAATTAGTCGGCTAGACTTTACTGGATAAATCGCTAATTGAACCAGCACATTCACTTCATTAGCATTAATTCCTTTTCTATACGGCCCTCGCGGTCTTCTAAACCTGTGCCGAAATACGTTTATTCACAAAACTTAAGATATTACATTTCATTTATATTAATAATTAATTATATCCTATGTGGATGTCCCATTGTAGGAATTGGTCGTCTTCAACCCTGGGCTTCCTTCCTTCCTTCTTGAGGGTTCTGCTTCTGGGCGTGTGATTTGGGGTCTTGCTTCTTTGGATTTTGCGTTGGGATGGTATCTGTGAATTAATGAAAGGTGGTGGAGCATTTACTGTGAATTTTAATAATGCTCAACGCATTGTGAGGGGGGTGATTTCAACAAGGTCGATGAGGTCGTCTGGGAGATCTGGATACAGTGTTACGGTCCAAACGAGCTTTTTCGTCGAACTGCAGCAGCAACGATGGAAGTGCCTTCGGCTTAACTCAGCGAAGTAGGGAGCGGTTCACAAGACACGCTTAAGAAAGGAAATTTGACGCAGTTATGTACAGGGCAAATCAAAATTAGTGGGCCCCACCTTCCAAATCACAGCTGATTGCCGGTTCTCGTGGAAGGCCGAGAAATCAGCAGCTTACGGGAGATTGAATTCACTTTTAGTGCGCTTCCTCCTATATGTAATGCTTACAAAGTGCATGCACAATAAAATACACAGAAATAAAAGATATGGTGAATTTTAAGACAAATATAGCGCTATTGCTTGAAATTGATAACATACATAGTGCAAACAAATACAATCAAAACGATAATAACTATAGTTGAACAAAAAGGAATTTGGGACGACCAAACAAAACAAAGCTCGCCGCCATTGGCATACGAACTTTTACTTTAATAATCAAACAGGACTGACGCAGCCAGCGACGTTGGAGTTTACAAAATTAATTACACTTTGCAATTAACAAATAATGGCAACTGGTAACTGAAGGTCGCGTTGCATTATATCAAGAAAAGGGTTCAAGCACTTTAAATCAGTAAAATGAATCTCCGAACAAGTTTTCATAGCAGCACAATTAACAATTTTTACCTTAATTTTCTGCAGGTAGGGAGTAGAGAGAGAGAGGCACAATTTGGGGTGTTCCTACTACATTGAGAAGCAGACAAATCGTAGTGACGCCCCTGAAGCCTGGATCACGATTGCGACACAGCGATTGCCAAGACTTTTTTGGAGAAACCAGAAATGTCGAGTCTTGTAGTAGGAATAAAGTATGCGTGGTACGAGATTTTAACGTTGCAACGGGTTAATGGAGAGGGTCACGGGGTTAATGGCTGTAATCCGACACAGGTCGAGAATTAATTTCACTAAATTGTCTTTTCTAAAATGCAATACTCTGCTAATACTTTAAACCGACACAGGTCGAGAAATATTCTGCCCCCAGGCGCTGCCAACAACTCCGGCTCAAAAAAAAACAACGTGCGCTACCCTTCAGAAGTTTAGGCAGACTAACTTTCACCAGGCTGTAAAAACTCTCACCAAACGTAATCATTCTAGAACAAAATCTTCCGCGTGGAACTTCCGGGGAGCGTAGGAATTTCAGGGCCATTCTGCAGACAAAGCATTCTAAGAAGTGTTTTCGATCGGCATATACAGACTAAATATACATGTCAGCGTTCCCTTAAGTTCCTAAAAGGTGATCTCCCATTAATTAACCTTTGGAAATAATAGAATAGTAGTCGACTTATGAGCGGAGATTAAAATTAAGACTTCAACTCATATGAAGTGGCAAACCTAACCGAATGTTAAAACAGACTTGATAAGAGGGCTCGGGGGGGCTTCAGTTTCGTGCGCGGATTTCTGGGCATTCTCTTGCGGCCTCTGAGAGAAATTCGGAGGGTGCTTGGGTTATGGGGTTATTGCTGTTAAAGATGCGGATGATGTAGGATTTTTGAAGTTTTTGGAGGCAGCGGCATATGCCTGGGTCTTCTAAACCTGCCACAAACAGTGAAATTTCTTGAAATACTTGCAAATATTGTTCGGTGGGGGAGCTGTCTCTCTGGATACAAATAGGCATAATTTTCCGACGCCAAAATAGAATTTCTATAGCTGTGAATGTATACGTCGTACATACCCTGCTTTCCTTCAAGATGTTTATTTTGACAATTACAAAACACGATAAAGAAACTTTATATACAACACTTAAACGCAATATGTCTATTTTTTATTAAAACAAATCATTTGTTACCTGTCACTTTCAATTGTTCATCATCTGCTGTTTCCGAATTTTTTATCTTGTTATTGTTAGACCAATAAAATGTTTGCAGTATTTAAAGAGTTTAAATGACAATTAGCAATACAATCTCTCACTTTAATAATTATTTCAATTGATTTTCAAAGCTAAAACGATTTTATGAATTATTTACACAAATTTTCAAATTTCTACGTATTTTGGAAGGAAAAGGGTTTGTTGGTTACTAGCTTGAAAAGCTAATTTTTTTTGTCGATGTAATGGTGTGACAGCCCAATATGGCGGCCATAAGAAATGAAAAAGTTCACTATGGCAGCTTGAAATCTAGAAGGTCTAGAAAATGTTTGTGAATGTCATTCTACGTATTTTGGAAGGAAAAGGGTTTGTTGGTTACTAGCTTGAAAAGCTAATTTTTTTGTCGATGTAATGGTGTGACAGCCCAATATGGCGGCCATAAGAAATGAAAAAGTTCACTATGGCAGCTTGAAATCTAGAAGGTCTAGAAAATGTTTGTGAATATCATTCAACATACAGTGACCCAAAACTTAAAGTTACCAAGTTTGATTCAAATAGCGTGAATGGTAGGGAAGATCACAATTTTCAGTTTGTTCGTGATAAATCAATAACGAATGAAAATATCTAGGGTTTCTTTCCGATTTTCAATCACTATGAAAAAGCGCAACTTTTCTCTAAGTTAACCGACCTCGTATCTCTTTCCGTTTCCGAGATGCCAATGGTGAGCATCCAATCATTCACCACCCTGTTTAGTGCAATCAAAAGAAAGTTTAATCGTGGTCGTGTTTGCAACAAAATGCGGATATTGCACAAGTCTGTGATTTAAAGAAATAGAATACTATACAGGGTGTCCAAAATGTGATGGTATACCATTGCTATCTCGGAAGCGGTTATAGATGGAATAGGGCATCAAATGTTCAAAAGTTGCGTAATTACATGGCTTTTAATATGACATTTGAAGATTGCAAAAAATATCAGCGGTTCTCAAAATGTTTGAAAAAACTGAAAATTGGTCAAAATTTAAAATCGCTATAACTTTTTTATTTAAAGGAATTTTAAAAAACTGAAAGGTTTACATGAAAACATACACAATTACTTACATTTTCATTCAATCTGTGTATTTTTACGCCTACTAGATTTTGAGATACGCTACTATCTTTTCTTTTTCTTATGGCCGCCATATTGGATTTTTGCATGAAAGAAATGGAAAAAAATCAACGAATTCAACCATGTATCATACATGGTACTTTAGCTAAAAATAAATCCCTAAAATCAACTTTTTATTATTAACACACTAACTGTCAAGTTGCCATGAAATGAAACAATAAAATAATAAACAACGAAAGGTTTAAAAAATATCAAAGTCAACAAAAACGTAAACAATTAAAGAAAAAACCACAAATTAACTACAATAAATGTTCAAAATGACCACCATTGTTTAATACACATCTGTATGCTCTCATGGTCAAATTTTTTTGAATATTTTTCAAAACGGTCGGGGTAATTTTATTACACGCCTCCCTAATTTTTAGTTTTAAATCATTTACATCACGGGGCGTCGTCTTATAAACATTATGTTTAATAATTCCCCATATGGAAAAATCCATCGGGGTTATGTGTGGAGACCCGGCCGGCCAAGTTATGGGTCCATTATTACCAATCCAAAAATTGGGTTTAAAAGTATTTATAAATTCCGTAACACGCCTATCCCGATGTGCTGGTGCACCATCCTGTTGAAAGTATGTGAAATTGTTTAAGACACTTAGGGGAAGGTCATCCAAGAGATCTTGTAACGTATTTCTCTGCATATCCAAATACCTTTCCCCTGTTAAATGCTGCTCACTACACTTGAGTCCAATACCCCGAGCCAAACATTTACACCAAACCTCTCCTGAAATGCAGTTTCGCGGTGTAAATGTTCATTTTCGTGGGTCCAATGATAGTGGATGTTTCTGTTAAACCAGCCGTTATTGCAGAATCTGCCTTCGTCGCTCCACAGAATTTTTTTGAGAATGTTTGCATCCTGTATCTTTTTTCTCAATAACCACCGGCAAAAAATTTTTCTTTTATTGTAGTCCAAGGGCCTCAAATGTTATACTTTTCTGTAGCGATAATGTCTGTACTTATGTCTCTTCAATATTTTTCATGCCGACATTCTCTTGACACCTGTTTCTTTTTCGATTTCCCTCAGAGAAACCTCATTTTAAATAAAATTTTCAAAATGCACGTAGCCTAAAATAAATATTATAAGGTAAATTAAAAAAAATATTTATAAAATACTGTTACCCAAGACATTACTGTCCTCTTCACCTCCTTCTGCTGTAACAGCTAATTTTCTTTTTTTCCACTTTTCAAACTTTCCCAGTTTGCGCAAATTTTTTTCTAACCGTGCAAATATTCTGCTATCAGGAACCTGTCTTTCGGGATACACGTCCGCATATCTTTCAGCAGCATTTCTTGCACTGCGAAATGCTCTTGCATACACAAAAAACATATCGACTTTTCCTTCATTAGAATACTTCATTTTCATACACTTTATGGAAATTATTCAACACCTTGGTTGATAAGCGTAAGCGTCATTTGGATTAGATTGGATAGTCAATTGTTTCATTTAACTTGACAGTTAGTGTGTTAATAATAAAAAGTTGATTTTATGGGTTTATTTTTAGCTAAAGTACCATGTATGATACATGGTTGAATTCGTTGATTTTTTTCCATTTCTTTCATGCAAAAATCCAATATGGCGGCCATAGGAAAAACAAAAGATAGTAGCCGTATCTCAAAATCTAGTAGGCATAAAAATACACAGATTGGATGAAAATGTAGGTAATTGTGTATGTTTTCATGTAAACCTTTCAGTTTTTTAAAATTCCTTTAAATATAAAAGTTATAGCGATTTTAAATTTTGACCAATTTTCAGTTTTTTTCAAATATTTTGAGAACCGCTGATATTTTTTGCAATCTTCAAATGTCATATTAAAAGCCATGTAATTACGCAACTTTTGAACATTTGATGCCCTATTCCATCTATAACCGTTTCCGAGATAGCAATGGTATACCATCACATTTTGGACACCCTGTATAATCCAATGAACCGTGCGAGACTACTTAGGTACTTCTGCAAAGAATAACTTTGGAGATGAAATGCATGCATTTCCTACAGTTCGGAGCAATCGCTAAATACAACTTCTCCCAGTTTGCATCGCTCACACGTCACATTCTATTTTTCACACTTTCAGTCTAGAATGTAAATGAACATATACTTTCTTAACACTATTTTATTAAATTTATTAAAGGTGATAAACGTTTCATCCTTGTAATTTCTAAAATTAATTTAAAGCCCTTCTTCGCATTCCTGTTTTGCTTATTATTTTTGTTCCGTTAAGTCTTAAACGTATATTGCAGTTCTCGTTTATGTTACTTCCAAGTACAGCTGTAAGCCTGCTTTAAGGGACGACAAAAATAATTGGAAAAATGTACCGAAACGTGAAGGATTAAGCACAATTTGCAGTAATTCAAGAGGAGCTAGGAACGTTCAAGAAGAATCTCCTCGCCTTTTATAAAAGGGAAGGAATCAAACAATGCGACAATAGGTGAAAAACCCACGCAAACATCAAGAACAGCTAAGGAGTTATTTGATTACTTTTTTGCCACACAGAAACCAAATAACACTCGGAAATTTAATTTTGATTACTTATTATCGGGCCAAAATTTCTTTATAGTAGGTTACATTTACCGTCATTATTTGTAGGTAACGTTTGAGCTATGATTTTAAATTAAATTTAAAATACTTCCATTCATTGCGCCGGAAACATTTGTTAGTAGGAATTAATTCTATTGTGATGGATCGAATGTAATTTTAATTAAAACTGGTAGGATGCGAGGGCTACATCCCGCTCTTTATTTGCCAACTTCTTTTAAAAAATAATATATTACGAAATGTACGATTCAAAATAAAGTAATGGATTTAATTAAATTTCTACATTAGCTTTTAGGTTTCGGGATTCTGTTTCGAATAGGATCTCGCTCTTGGTTGCGTCCTGATTCAACAAATATTGTTAGGCGAGAGAGTGAATCGTCTTGAAAATATTGTGAGTGGCATATATAATATACTATGGGGGCACAAACATATTGCCAGGAATAGACCTACGTAACACAACCGATTTTTGCTTAAATCCAATACAAGTATACAAGTGTTTGATTATAAAATCTGTAGAAAACGTACATATATATATTGCTGTGTTATTTACCCTATATGTTCTATTTTGCCTACGTTATGTTTCGATCATGTTATAGGATACTGTTTTAAATGTTAATACTTCAGATTATGACTGAATTTAAGATTAGTTGGCTTATTGTAAATTGAATCATGCTCTGTAGGAGGTTTTCCTTATTCTAATTCATAAATTTAAACTTTATAACATGAAAAGGTATATTCCGAGCTTGCATAGAATCTACGGTTTACGATGCGTTGTTTTGGAATGGTGTCTTTAAGAGAAATCGGCAGTGAACAGTTGTGGGGGCTTCGGTTTATCATCTTGAGGTCAGATTGTGGTGTTCAAAGTTATGCTGGGGACCTGAAAAGTAAATATTTTTAATATTGTCATTTGAACATTGTAAATTTGCATGTCAAGGTTAATACAAGAAATTAAGATTTTTGATTATTATTAATAGTTTATGTTTTATGAGAGGAAGATTTTTATGTACTTTTATTTATGTAAATATCAATTTAAAAGGTGAATTTGATAGATTTATAAAATTCATATAATTGGAGGTTAGAATTTTATTTTTACT
>JABXWE010026436.1:0-10262 GCA_014611495.1 Limonius californicus
GCCATGTATAGCATGTGTATGCTGATCTGGCAATAAATTATTTATTAAAAAAAAAAAAAAAGGGACAATAATTGATGAACTATCCTCGTATGTTATAACAACCCATGCAACAGTTCGCCATACACACAGAGGCGTGCGAAAGTATACCTGCTGTTAATGTGGAACAGAGAGAGCGTTAAGTGTTGAGACGGCGATAGCCAAAGCGGCAGTACTTGGAGAATCGGTAAAATGAGAAAAACATAGCCCTGTTAAAAACAATTATTCGATTTGGCTTAATTTTGTAGGCCGTTCTGTCCTCTATCAAACTACAAACTGTAATAACATTTTTGGAAATTTCCCATTTTTACAATAGATTTACTCTTGAAACTTCTAACAGTTAACTTTACATTTTTTAAAATTGCAATTTCGATTTTAGTAATGTACAACCATTATTTTAAGGCCGAATCTTTGAGCCGCTGTTATCTTGTCATTTACTCTCAGTGTGAAGCTTGTAACGCCGTAACAAAAGAACGAGCGGTTGTTGCTAGTTTACAGGTATGTACTCGGTGTGCGTATTTTAAAATGAAAAAAAATATTCGCCAAAATACAAGGTGAAACCGTTCATAATAAGTTTAGGCGGCCATTCTTCAGAATTTTCTGAATATTCCGATTCCCACTCGTATTAATTTTTAAAGTTCTATTTAATTAATTAATATATATGGATTTAGAACAAATAGTAGATTTTATTTATTTATTTTATAAGCTGTTTCGGAATAATTCGTTCTTCTGATGTTTTTAACATTTTCATTGATATACGCATTAATTAATTAATTACTTTAACACGTATTATATAAAACGTTAAAATCTGTTTTAATAGTTAAAAACTTACGAACTAGGTAAAAAGTTATGAATAAGTAAATATTTATTTAATTAGTTTAGATTAGTGTGCCATTTGCAATTTCCAATTCGTTATTAAATTCAAAATTAATGTTACCCGTTTTACTCCTATGTAACGAAAAAGGAATTTGTGTATGATATAAAAATGTGTAAAATTTTGTAAATATTTTAAAATGTACCTGAATACGTTGACTGGTTCTACCTTTTTTTTTCTCATTCATTCGTATTACCATCCCTACCCTCCCAGGAACCGCTTTCGCATTACTTCAGGGGCGTCCATTACACACTAAATATTCATGCAACATGCACCCTAAACTTAACTAAGCAAAATGCGGTCGTCCCAGCTGAGATTCGAACGCCCCAGCCGATCGACCACATTTCGCTGCGACCTCGAGTGGCAACGCATTCCCGCACTACTCCACCGAGGCCCCAAGCTGGTTCTACCTGAGTGTCCCCTATCAGTTACAGATAATCCCTAAGTCAAAAGCTTAAAGATTCGGCCTTAAAATAATGGTTGTACTTTACACACCAGTTAGTATAAAAAGTGGGAGTTACATCTGGCGAATATGGGGGTTGTTTTAAATCAAATCCAGCATTGTAGATAGCAACCATAAAAACACAGCGTTTGTGAGTGGGAACGTTGTCTTGGTGGAACAGAACGCCGCTTTTTTCTACGTTTTTTTGCTGTATAGCCTCACTTTTGTTATGAGTTTTGCGTAATAGTCCCCCATTATAGCGTGAAATAATCAACAGAACTCTCTCAGAATCCCAAAACACCGTTGCCACTCTCGAGGGGGGTACCACGATGCCGCCATTGCATACTCTGCCGTTTTGACTCTAGATCAAAGTGATGAACACAAGTTACAGTCACCAAAAAATATTATAAATACATGCTGTCACACAGCAAAAATCGTTTTCATTGTGTTTTTTTAAATATTTAAAGTGAGTCAATAGATAAGACAAATGTTTGCCATATCGGTACGACTCTCTTCAATTTATACCAAAATTATTTCAACACATTTGAGACTCTTGGAGAACCATGTAATGACATAATTCGAAAAGTAATTATGAAAGCCTTTATCTAGTTTCAAAAGAAACTCAATGTTTCCCTTCTTCTCTTATGAGATATGTTGCATTGTTTAAAGTGACCCAGACCTATAGGACCTACAGCTTAACGTGGGCTTAAGAACTACGGTATATGTAAGCACTTCTACTCATCAGAAGAATTACTAGGCAGAATGCCTCGCTGGTTTGCTATTACCTTGCGAGGGGAAACGGAATTAGAATTCCCATATTCTGATAGTGGGAATTGAAACCTAAAACTCTTCTTCTTTTTTTTGACGGGATAATCAAATTTTTTACTTTTAAGGTAGTTGAAAGTGTATGTGAAATGCATATGAAGGTAGTATCAACATATTTTTTCTGAGTAGGGCCCAAAGAATAATATTTATACACATTTTCAGTTGTGAAATGTCTTTTTGTTACGATTTGTTTTTAATATTATTGTTTTGAATGGAGTGCCAGAAATATCATACAGTATAGAAATTTTTACTTTTTTACGGTAGTATGTGCATTTTAAGGGATGAAATGTCTGTGAAGGTAGGTTCAATACAATTTCTCTAAATGGAACGCGAAAAATTATATTTATGCAAATGTAAGTCTTTTTTGTGGTGGTTTTGTTTTAAAACAAATTTACTAAATTGTGTGCGAGAAGTAATATTTAAAAAATTTTTTAATTTAAGGGGGCAAAAGGAGCACCTATAGAGATTAAATAACGCGAGGGTTATTTCAAAATATATTTTCTGAATAAAGTACAAATATACGTTTTTGCAAATTTTTACTCTTCAGAAGATTGATATATATAGGACATATTATTGACATTTAACCTTAATATTATATTGTTGAATAGGTTGTTATAGATAACTTTAACAGCTCAAGATTTTACAATGAATGATCTCCATCTTATACTAGCATCCTGCACTTTTTACTGATAGCTGTTATTGTTTAATATTTTTATTAGTCAAGTTATTCGAATTAAATTCTATCCTTCAGCTGTCAAACTAAACAAATCACGCGGTAATCGGCCGTTAGTATGGTTCGGATTTTTTTTATAATAGCATTTCTCGCTTTCACCCATTTCTTCTTATTCTCCCCTCCCCCTCCTTCTCTTCTCAATTCCCTTTCTCCCGCCCTCACTTCTTCCTCCACCCTGCATCTCCTTTTCCCTCTGCCCCTCTTCTCCCGCCCTATTCCACAATTTATCAAATTTTTATTCATTTTCGACATTATTTCATATAAAAGGGTAACTTACGTATTTCTCAAATTTAATTATATTGAAAACTACAATAAATGAAATTGCAATAAAATATGTTTTAACGGTATTTTTGTTTGGAAAATAATGTTATGAAATAGACTATACCATGCTTTTTTTGTATTTTAGTTAGGAATAATATTATTCAGAACGTAGCAAGATTTTAATGGGTATTATTTAAACGGTGGTGGTAGTAGCTCAGTTAGCAGAACTCTATGGACAGGGTTCGATTCTCCAGCATTATCACACAGCGTATACCTTGTGCAACAACCCTCCATGGACAATTGCCCAATCTGGTGTTGGCAATCGTTAGATCTTACTGTCAAAAAAACTTTAGCTGAAAGTTCTGTTGTTTTAATTTGGTGCTAAACTGTAGGTCCCCCATGTTTCTAGCTTAAGAGCTGAGGAGAAGCACGTGACAGAGACTATAATCTATTCGTGTTTTGATAAAATGTACTCTATGCTTTAAAATATCGTCATTGTCAATTAGCAACATTCTTTCCTTTAGTGGTATAACACTGATAAAAAGCGGGAGTTCCATATAATTCATTTTGTAAGGCAGTATTTTGATTATATTTTTTATTAGCTTCTACGAATATTTTTCTGAAATATGTACAATATTGGCCCTTTCTTTAACACCATACCTAACAGAATTATATGCTTTTGGCCATACCAAGCTTAAGTATGTGATTCAGATATAGGATATAAATTGGTATTTGTTGATCTCCGATTGATGATTTTAATTTGCTGATCTCACCCTTTGATCTATAAACTGCAAATTAAAAGAATCCATCGCATTCAGTAAATTACTTTAAGTTCTAACCAAATCACCATAACGCAGGGCTGAATATTTTTATTCGCCTTGAAAATAATTGTGTTATTTGCATTATAGCGTCACCACGCTGTTTCCGACGTTAATATCATTAATTATTTGTTTGCTTCTACCGCTGGAGAAAAAGTCAAGGTTCGAAGATGTAATGGCCTAATATTCAATGTCGTTTTATCGAATTAAGTGTAAACACTTAAACAGGGGGCATTAAGATTTAAAAACGCAAGATATACCACTGAATCTGACAATTGTAGATCTAGATTTTTATATTCAAAATGATTCAATGATTCACTGTTCACATTCTTTAAAACAAAAATTTCCAACCGAGCTATTTCGGTTGCGTATTGTTGAAAATTGTGATAGCCATTTGGGTTTGAAATGTTCTGCAATTATCATAAAATAATTTGGGATCCACGAAAATGGGCTTCACACAACTACATCAATTTCTCAAATGCATGACGGGCGGAAGTACCTAAATAGAATTCGATGTCTAACTATAGGGGAATAGGCATAAGTAACTTCTGCTACTAGTTCTAGAAAAGAATTTCGTTTGTTAAATAAATAAACATTCGCATATTTACTTAAAAGATTCATAATAGAAGTGTTATACAAATGAAGGCATAAGAAAAAGCTTATTCTAGTTTCATACATATGTTCAAAAATTTTTCGTAATGGTGTATAGGGTTTCGCAAACAGTAACAGAAATAGCGTGACGGTAAGTGAATAAATAAGTAATTTTTCTCCTGTTTCAAAATGAAATTCGAATTGACAGATTAGTAAATTCTTTTAAAGCTTCGAAATTTATTCCCATGGTATTTTATGAGTGCTGCAATAGGTAGTATAAGGGATGATTTAAATTTTCCTCTTAACTCAAGTTTATCACAGTAAAACTGTGGCTATATCTTATATTTGTAAAGACTGTATCAACACATTCATTTAAGTATCATTGGCATCATCTTCTCCAGGGTTTTAATTAATCCATCGCTGGATGTACGCGTTCCAAGCCTCGCCAAGTTATTCGGGGTCTTGTTGCTCCCATCCCCATGCTGCCTTTTGACGCTGTTTCTCCATCTAGTTCTAAGTTTTCTTCCCATTCTTGACCTCCAATCGACCACTTTCTTGCTTCATCTCTGATTGCAACTTCTCATGACGTGTCAAAACTGTGGCCACATGTTATATATGTAAAAACTGTATACATTAATATAACTATCATCACAATTATCATCTCCAGCGTTCTAATTAATTCATCTCTGAATGTACGCCTCCCCGAAGTTTCGCCATACTATTCGGTGTCTTGTTGCTCGCATCCACATGCTACCTTTTTGATGTTGTTTCTCTATTTAGTTCTAGGTCTTCTGACTGTTCTTGACCTCCACTTGGTCACCTTCTTGCTTCATCCCTGATCGCATCTTCTCATGAGGTGGCATAACTGTGGCCATATATCATATCTGTCAAAATTGTATTCATTAATATAACTATCATCATCATTATCACCTCCAGTGTTTTAATTAATTTATCTCTGAATGTACGCCTCCCTGAAGTTTCACCAAGCTATGCAGTGGCTTCTTGCTCCCATTCCCATGCTGCTTTTTCGATCTTGTTTGCTGTCTAGTTCTACGTCTTATAATCGTTCTTGACCTCCACTTGGTCACCTTCTTGCTTCATCTCTGATCGCCTCTTCTCATGAGTTGTTCAAAACTGTGGCCACATGTTATATCTGTAAAAACCGTAAACATTAATATAATTATCACCATCATTATCATTTCCAGCGTTTTAATTAATCCATCTCTGAAAGTACGCCTCCCTGAAGATTCACTAAACTATTCGGTGGCTTGTTGCTGTCATTCTTATGCTACCTTTTTGATGTTGTTTTTCTATCTAATTCTACGTCTTCTTCACGTTCTTGACTTCCACTCGGTCACCTTCTTGCTTTATCTCTGATCGCCTCTTCTCATGAGGTGTTCAAAACTGCGGCCACATGTTATATCTGTAAAAACCGTACACATTAGTATAATTACCATCATCATTATTATTTCCAGCGTTTTAATTAATTTATCTCTGAAAGTACGCCTCCCTGAAGTTTCGCTAAACTATTCGGTGTCTTGTTGCTCCCATTCTTATGCTACCTTTTTGATATTGTTTCTCTATCTAGTTCTACGTCTTTTTCCCGTTCTTGACCTCCACTCAGTCACCTTCTTGCTTCATCTCTACTCGCCTTTTCTCTTGAGGTGTTCAAAACTGTGGCCACATGCTATATCTGTAAAAACTGTATACATTACTATAACTATCAGCAGCATTATCATCCCCAGCGTTTTCATTAATCCACCTCTGAATGTACGCCTCCCTGAAGTTTCGCCAAGCTATTAGGTGACTTGTTCCTCCTATCCACTCCACAGGCTACCGTTTTGATGTTGTTTCTCTGTCTAGTTCTATGTCTTCTGACTGTTCTTGACCTCCATTTGGTCACCTTCTTGCTTCATCTCTAATCGCCTCTTCTCTTGAGGTGTTCAAAACTGTGGCCACATGTTATATCTGTAAAAACCGTATACATTAATATAATTATCACCATCATTATCATTTCCAGCGTTTTAATTAATTCATCTATGGAAGTACGCCTCCCCGAAGATTCGCCAAACTATTCGTTGGCTTGTTACTCCCATCCACATGCTGCCTTTTTTCTACTGTTTCTCCATCTAGTTCTAGGTCTTTTGACTGTTTTTGACCTCCACTTGGTCACCTTTTTGCTTCATCTCTGATCGCATCTTCTCATGATGTCGTTTCCCATCTAGTTCTAGGACTTCTTCTCGTTTTTGGCCTCCACTTGTTTACCTTGTTGCTTCATTCCTGATCGCCTCTTCTTATGAGGTGTCTAAAAATGAGGACATATATTATATCTATAAAAACTGCAAATATTAATATAACTATCATGATGGTTTTAAAGTTTATTTCTGATGCACTATAGTGCCATCGTAGGAACAGGTAATTTGCTGATATTTTTGCCTATAATATCAGATACATGTTTGATGGCCGAAGTATCGGGCGACCTCGCTGACCACAGAAGAACAGTGATACCTTCATGAAGGGGCTTTGAGTGACAGCTTCGGTGTGGGGAAGGGAGGATTATCATGCTGGAAATAATTCCAAAAAGTTGTTTTATAATAAATAATTCGTTCACCCTATATCTTATGAAGTAAGATCTTTAGATTACCCTTTGATTTTTTACATTTAGCTCATAGAATCTTGCTTTAAATAGTGTAACAACTTTCTAGATCACGCTGTATGTGAATACTTTTTGTACATTCAATAATAAAAAAACATAAAGCGAATATAAAATATATAATCAAAAATAGCAACAAGTTAAATTATAAACAATGCGTGTCTTAACTACAATTCAATATTCATTTATTTATTTATTGCGACCTGAAACTTTCACATTCATTACATTATTAGGTTATTGAATAAAGTAATGTGTCTTGCCATCTCGTATAACAATTTGATATTTGCAATTTTACATCTCTAACTGTTTACACCTTATTTCCAGGATTAATCTGATTCCTTTCAGAATAATAAAAACACACGCAAATAAATAATAACTAGAACAGCAATAAATGTATTCCAATATAATTGTTTAATTAACCGGGACGAAAAGTAAGATAATTCCGTGTAATTCTTTATTGGCTGTTTAATGAACTTATATCCTTGTTTTATCTGTAACAAATCATTATATTGACTGAACTGGGCTAAAATTACACACCAAGCGTGTACAGGAATTAATGGTCGCAACTTTTAATTGATTTTGTTGGTTCAGTTATATAGCGTTATATATACAGTGTGGTGACAAAGTTTCGCATAACATTCATAATTTTGGTATTTAATGTTTTTTTGGGAAAACTCTGAAATACGTCAACATGTTTTTTAAAAAGACACTTCCCTAACGTAAATTTTGTTTCTATCGGATTTTGTTTCTGCGTTGGGACAGCATCGTTGATTTTTTAAATAATTGCCCTAATTTTCCCCCTTATTTTGATAGACATCCTCGGCAGTTAAATGGTGATATAAAAAAATAATAACCCACATAACTTTTTGTTTGAAAAAAATTCACTTAAGGAATTGCCTTTTAATGAAAATATGAAAACATTACCTAACGAAAATGTTCGAATTGTCCACCATTAACCAGTTGGCACTGACCAGTACGTGTGTAAACATTTTGCATCGCACGCTCGATAATTTCCGGGCTGATGCTTTCCATTTCTAAACGAATCGGGCAATGCTTGATATATCTTTGAGAGATAGAATAAAGAATAAAGACACCAGGAAAAGAAAAAAGATAGTGGATATTATTGAACGCATAGCAGAATCAAAATGGAATTGGGTAGCAAGGAAAGATAAGAACAAGTGGGCAACTAAAGTTACACAGTGGAGGACAAAAGAGCACATGGATGGACGACATAAAGCAAACAGCTGGGAGACACTGGATCCAGAAAGCTCAAAAAGAGAAGAACGTAAGGGTTAGGAGAGACCTACGTCCAAGAGGGGCCTACTATGGATTAAGGAAGACGAAGAAGAAGAACCGAATCCGACCCTTTAAATTGTCTAAATTGTTTGGCCTACTAATGTAAACTTGCGATTTCACATGACCTCATAGAGAGAAATCTAGCGGCGTCAGGTGATCCTGCAGGTCATTTAAAAATGGACCTCGCTGCCCTAGCCATCTATCAGGGAACATAATCTCAAGAAACTGTCGGCCGTGTACATCAAAATAGGGAGGAGCTCCATCTTGTTGAAACCAAAAGCTTGGGTGCAGTATACCAGGATCTTCATTGTTTGGAAAAAGAATTGCTAGAGCTGGAACTAACTCAAAACGCAGGAAATCTACATATCGAGCAGCATTCAAATTTTCTTCAAAAAAATAAAACCTATACATTCACTTTGCCTCAATACTAGTTGTGTGAGTTTTAATACCAGTGTGGATTTTCTTGTGACCAATACCTGTAGTTGTGACGACATTATTATTATTATTGGATATTAGGGCTTTGGCCTTTATATGCCTTCCGTCACGTCGACCCTTAATGGTTCTTTTGTAACTTATGAGCCCTTTCTTTGTTAGAGAAGTTGTAGGCTGTCGATAAACCTTATAATGTCTCTGGACTTCGGGTCCCTTATTTCGTTAGGTGTCATGGTTGCCTTTCTGAAAATTTTTTGTCTGTGTCGATAGGCAGCATTGCATTCGCATAGAATGTGTTGTTAGCATCCCGGAGAACTCAATCGAAGATGGGCTGAGTTCCAATAAAATAAATTAATAGGCGCCACCAACTTATAAACTTACTAACACAATCCTAGATATAAAAAATTAGAAAAGTCGGATTCTCTGGTCCAGCATTCACCTACCTTTTCTTTTGTAGTAGTTCTCTCTTTAATCTGATATTCAAGATTATCGTCGTAAATGAAAAGACAAATTGCAAATAAGTTAAATTTAATGCTCAACAAATAACCCCCCATGAATCGGTTTTGAATATAACATAAATAACGTTAGTGAAGTCAATTTTACGTAAAGGGTAAACAATCACCCTACTGAAAGCAAAACTCACACAAACTCTAGGTAATTATTGCGTAACGAAAGCACATAAATAATTAATAACTTAATAAGCAAAACGCATACCGCACGAAGAGATCGCCACGATTTGGCGAGCGATAAAAATAAACAATATCATCAATTAAAACCCAACTTGAACTACAAGACGCAATAATACACGACGGTTGGAGTACCCTGTATATCAAGAAGCACATAAAATTGCCGTACTATTACAAAATAATTATAAAGTATTTAATCCCCAATATCATAAATGTTATAATATTTATGAAGTTTAATAATATACGAGTAATTATTTCTACGAAATTGAAACAATTTATCAATAAATCAACTAATAATTCCAGTTCAAAATGCACTTCCCTTGACAGATGTTTTCTTATCTACGGAACGCAGGTCTACAGTACAGGCGACCTCGAACACAGGCGGTCAGGGAAATCCAGGTATCTTCGCTGCGAAGTGGCTCGGGATATTCGTGAAACGTAAATTTTTCTGATCGTTATCACTCCCAATTCCTATCTGGACGGATTAATTACCCCACACGGCGTGCCTAAATTTTATTAAAGTACAAAAGTTAATAAGCATATCCAAGAGAATCGAACAAGACAATCGCTCGTGAAACAAAAACTCACCAGATGGTTTATATACTGGCGTGAACA